>JASANG010000718.1:0-72500 GCA_030248215.1 Enoplolaimus lenunculus
TCAATCAGAACGTAGCTTACAATTCTTCCTTCGGTGGCTTAATGTACCAAAGTGTTTTACGTAACAAAATTTAACATCTCACGCCGACGTATTTCTAACAGTTTAAACAACGTCTCTATACTATTCTATGTTTTGTAGCTTTGCGTTCAGTTGCAATATTTGTTTGGCTCATGTTCTTTTTAAGGGCATCCAGGTTTCCGTAGGGAGGGGCTAAGATCAGGGATGGAAGTCTCGGTCTTAGTCTCGGTAAATCGGTATTTGGCATTGGCAGGTCTCGCTTTCTTGAGTCTTGGTGGTTTGGAACCGACACCAGAAGTCGAGGATTCAGCAAATGCTGCTAGACCTGTAAAAAGCAAAAGTTAAATATTGTTGAAGCAAATAATGTCTGATGGAAAAAATTTCGCTATGAATCTATGAATTGTCATAGTTATGCAATAATTATTAGCAGATATTCTGACAATTTACGAAAAAAATTACGAAAACAGCATTTACAAATTATTTATTATAAAAATTTTTATTTTTTTCGGTGATGACCAAAACGTGACCGAAACCGAGACATTTCACGGCCGGTCTTCGCCTATCCCTCGTTCAGATTAAAGCCATTATCGTCGCTTAGGCTTCTGCTTAGTTATAGACCCATTTTTACGCTGAAGTTTAGGCTTCGCCTTAAGAGTAATAGAAATATGCTGAGACATATTCTGTTTTACGCCCCTAGAATAACACTCGTCATCTATATCTGGTTTTGCAGCGTTATTGCAACCTAATAAAGGTTGTGAACATACCCGGTCACATGCAAACATTTACATTACATGTGTAACAGAAAAATATAAATGTATAAACTGAATCAGTTTGATAGTACTTAGCATAAAATACGAATGACGGTAAAAAATTTTTGAAGTTTTTTATAAAAGTCACATCCGGCAAATTAAAATACCGAAGCCGGAGCCGGATGTCAATTTTTTGTCTGAGGCGGAGGAACCGGTAAAATTGTAATTGAGAAATGACGGCCCGGCTGCCATTTTTTCGGCCGTTTGCACCTCTGGTATATATACTCTATGCGAGTAACGGTTATACACAGCAGATAAGTAGTTTATATACAACTGAAAATTCCCTAAAATACTCGTAAAATTTTATTTTGAAGCGGAGATTCACACATATCTTCACTGCTTTAGAACTTATACAATAAAAGCCAAACTATTACAGGCAATATGGCCCATGTTACTTTTAAGGCCGTCCCGGTTTCTGGTGGGTGTGTAAAAGAGTAGACTTACATTCTAGACTACATTTTTTGCTTAGGCTTAAGCTTAGGCTTAGGCTTAGGAATACGCTTTTGCAACGCTTAGGCTTATGCTTAGGAATGCGCTTAATCTACAGTTACGGTCCTAAAAGAAACATTGGTCGGCAATATTATAGCAACAAAGCGCACTGTTTAATGATTGTTTTAGATTTGTACATTGCGTTCACTATTAAATTCTCATAGGCTCTGTTTTTATATACTTTGAAAATTTATTTTAAAATTTGTTCAATTTTTTTATTTCAAATTAAATCCTAATTCCATTCGGTTGGTTCGTTTTACAATCGTGCAATGCGATCCGCAAGTCCTTCAATGAACTTCTTGCTCGCTCCGCTAACCACAATGCCGCCGGTTTGGTCGACTCCTGGTAGAACTCTGGGCGGAAGCGGTGCTAAAATAACAACTCAAGCACTTTGGCACACATTCACTACTTCTGCGCTGAAGCTTAGTTTCAGGTTAATGTTTTGAAAATGGCTTGCGTATTCTTATGAACAAAACTTTTACGCAACCTTCACCTAAAATCCGGAGGATTAAAACTGTATTTTAAATGTTGTTGAGTGTACTGTAATGACCCGAATAAAAGGGGGTAATAAGAGGGAGGGTCCTCATTTTGGTTCCCAATCAATACAAGTCCGTATCCCTAATAAAAGTCCATAAAAGCAGATAAAGTCCCTAAACCTTATTTAGAGTCCATAATGTCAATTAACTGTAGCGCATAAATGAATCCAGGACCAAATAAAGTTCAGTTCGAAACTTTAAAGGGTCCTTAAGTTTTGAAAGTACATTCCTAAGTATAAGATTGCATTATTACTCACGCTATTGACACGACAAATCAACGTTTAATTCAACGGATAGTTGCAGTACTGTATATATCAGTATAACAAAAGGTGGCGGACAGCGGGTTAAAAATAAATAACAGTCCGTAGCCGAATAACAGGAGGGGTACCCTCTGGAGAGGTTTATCAGTCCTCCCTCTTATTCGGGTCATTACAGTACATGAACTGGTTTAGGGTTAAAAATCAGCTGAACGCATACACTCAAGTGTTAGAATGTTAATATAGACAAATTTATTCAGCAAGCTGTTTTACATCCCAATGATTGTCCGCGATAAGTTGAGCTCATTACCTTAAGCCATTACCCAATGTCGCATAGTTATCTTTTACGTAAAGTATTATGCAGCCCCTCCTAAAAAATTTCATCCCCCTAGCAAGGTTAGTTGGCTACGGATCTGCTTTGTTCAAACATAGATTGTAGAGCATTTGACACCCATGGGAAGTTTCGGATTATGGGACGTGTCGGATTATGGGAAGTGTCGGATTATGGGAAGTTTCGGATTATGGGAAGTTTCGGATTATGGGAAGTTTCGGATTATGGGAAGTTTCGGATTATGGGAAGTTTCGGATTATGGGAAGTTTCGGATTATGGGAAGTTTCCGATTGTGGGAAGTTTCGGATTATGGGAAGTTTCGGATTGATATTCTAAAATAAGGGAATTTGTATAAAAAGGGGTTTGAAACTAAAAGCCGAAAATCAATAACGTACTTTTGCCAGGACAATAACCACAAGACGCTGGGCATGCAGTAGTGATAACCCATCGGATTGGTCGTTTCAGATCAGAACACATGCTGCCGCAATCTTAAAATAAATACCAAACTCGTAACATTGCAAACAATGCAGAATCTTTTGTTATTTTCAAGCTTTATTATTGCAAACAACAATTTGCATATTTGCTGTTCTTCCGAACTTCAATTGGCATAACAATGGAACCCACGCTACTTTAAGGGGCGTCCAGGTTTCGGATGGGTCTATAAAAGAGTAGGTTAAGATTCTAGATTACATTTTTTACTTAGGCTGAGGCTTAGGCTTAGGAACTTATTTTGCAATGATTACGCTTAGGCTTAGGAATACGCTTAACCTACTGTTACGCCTCTTAAAGTAATATTGGCCAAAAAAGGCACGTACCCATATTCTCAAAAACGTATAGCAGCTATCACTAGATGCTGTTTACAGCGACGGTCGCGGGGAATACCCGGGGGTCGGGCCTCCCTCTTTGAGACGTTTTGTGTACGATGATTTTTAGAAGGAAAAAAGCAAAAATTACATACTCGATTTGCAAAAGCATTGTATGGCTCGGCATGTCCCGCCCTTCAATAAAATTTTTTGGGACAGCCAGTGGTTTTGGCACTCACGAATTCCTGTAGCTGCGCGTATCTCAAAATTAGCACAGAAGTAGAGCAAATCAAATGTGAAAAATGTACTGTTTTTTGGACCTTGTCATTGTACTGATTTAAAAGTTACAACACCTATTTACCGACTGGTGATAGCTGTTACACATATTTGATAACACGGACGGACAATATTTTAATTGGTTGCGGTTTCAAACAAGAAATTTTGGAGAACCAACTAAGCTTCGGGCCCGTAGCCAAGGAGGGGGGGAGGCAGGTGCCCTGAGCCCCCGCTGGAAAATTTCTGCACCCCCATATAAAGTTTTCAACTTTTCTTGCAAGTCATTAAGAACCCTTGAATGCCCCTCCTGGAAAATTTTGAGCCCCCCTAGCAAGGTGAGCTGGCTACGGGCCTGCTTAGTTTTCGATAATAAGTTTTTGGGCACCACACCGCACTGAGTTAATTTTGAATCCAGTAAAACGTGAGCGTAAAACAAATGAGTCGCACAAAATCTGGCAATTAATACAGAACCTATTAAGTTAATTTTTTGTAATTTAAAAGATATTACTGTACTTGCCTTGCTATCCGGTGATTGCATGCGTTTTGTAAAGGTCAAATTGGCCAAAACTAAAAGTGTCTCCGTTCAATAAATTCTACCAAGAGTGGATGTTGCATAAACAACAGTATGCAACTGGGTATATTCTGTGTAGAAACGAATGTTTACGGCACACGTTGCGTTTTCGGCCTACCCCCCGTTATTTAAAGAGGGGAGGGTACAACCGGTCCGAACCATGACCCTTTATGTATCCGGCAACAAAAATGATCTGCTTATAGTTTAATTTAGGGTTATTGCATGTGACAACGACCCTCCTCTAAACAAGAGGAGGTCGGCCAAAAACGCAACGCCGGGTGGTACATTTTGTACCATGCGGAACTCCAACAGTTGCACACTCTTGTATTATGCACTCTTGGATCTACCAAACCAAATCATTTACTCCATAGTAAATTGTGAGTTAAACGCACTGACCTGAGCCACACGAACAATCTTCATCGCTGTGATCGCATGAAATTGCAGTCAATTCATCGCTGTAACAAAATTGCACGAAAACTGTTTCCTAACTTTTCTTTAATATTCAGTCATGATTTCAAATTTTCATGACTCAACCATAAACGCTGAAAAAGCCGGTTGCGGCCGGGCTTCGAGCTCGCGACCTACAAACTTACGATCAACGCTCTACCACTGCGCTACGTAGCCCGCCTCTCCGACTGCATTTCTCCTAGACTATAAGTCCGCTGTGCCGATAAGGATACAGTACAGTGCAATGCATCGCAACATTTGCACTTTGATCGACAAGCGTGTCTCACATTCTTACAGGATGACCCCCTACGTTTTTGATGTCGTCCGGCGATTACTGGCGTCCGAATCCGTACGGTGGTGGACGGTAACGAACGGCGACGGATGTCGCCACACAACAAGGATAGCGCCACCCTAAATGCTCTTTTATCTTGGGACGCAAAATAAGATATTTCAAAATAAAAGCCAACAGGCCCATGTACAGATTAAGTCTTTCTCACATGAATATTTTCTATTTCCCCTGAGACCTACTTTTACGCTGGGATTCGAACTCCGGTGACTGGAGTGGGAGGCGTATACCATCACCACTCAGCTATAGGAGCTTGACACTCGAGCCCGGGGGGGGGGGGCTCTCACGTCTTGTGGTGATTTAGTACTATGTATACGTGTTGCAATTGTTAAACACGGTGCGATATATATTATTTAACGCATATACACTGGGCTAAGTTGCCTATTGGCAACTCAATGTGAGAACGGGTTAAACGACAAAACGTTTTTCTGGGGGACTGTAATTGAGTAGGCATATTTTGCTTTGGCTTAGGCTAAAGCTTAGAAGTAAGCTCAGTCCTACTCTTAGGCTTAGGATTATGTTTAGGAATATGCGTAAAACATTGGCCAAAATTGCCAGTTAGTAGTTGTCTTTAAGCTGCAGCATTTAAGCCGCAAACCGATAAAAGACTTCATAACCCTTTAGCGTTTCAAGGTAAATTAATTTTCGTCGCCAAATATTTGAATATGCTACTAAAATATATAATGTTCAATTTTGAAATTTGGAAACGAGAAAAAGCGCTTTAACTGGCTTTGGTTTGATTTCTGAATCTTTGGGGGTTCGAAAAACATTTTTAACCCCACCTGAAATAAGGGCATAGTAAGAAAATAACTAAACAACTCAATCCCCTGAAATAAGGGCATAGTAAGAAAATAACTAAACAACTCAATCCCCTGAAATAAGGGCATAGTAAGAAAACAACTAAACAACTCAATATACCTGGAATCTGTATTGACACATCCGCCAACAACTAAGTTGCAATCAGTTTCTGCCGATTCGCTAGTATCCGGTTGTTCTACTTCGCCAACATCCGTTCCGGTTTCTTCGGCGTCTTCGGTAGAAGATGGAAGTCGTAGTCGACGCTTTTCTAACTGTAACGCACCCAGGTCGCGAGCAGCACGATTTAGATTATCTAAAATGTAAACTAGACGGCTTCAATCAACGTTTCAAAGCTCTATCACTTCGTGGCCCGCGAAAGATTTTTTAGCTTACCAAAACAGCGCCCTCAAGAGTCGGACCCCTCAATTGGCGGATTTGGGAGACACTTCCGCGCTTACTTGTACAAAGTCGCTGAAAACAATTTGTACCAGGACATTTTGGCCAATGTAAAGACCAGGGGCAGAACAGTATTATAAGCATATTCGTAAGTCAATGTCTAAGCCTGCATCTAAGCGTAATGATGAGCATATTTCTAAGCCTAAGCCAACAAAAAATAAGTCTACAGCTTAAGCTTACTCTATTCCAGTCCCACAGAAAAACGTTCCGCCCGGCCCCTGATCTTTACATGGGCCAAGGTTATTAACAGATGCAAACACAATTGGTGTGTTAGGTCTGTATGCTCATTAACCGTTTGCTGATTAAAATGTTCACAATTTAATGAATTAAGTTAAAGTTAGGACTTGAATTCGACTCCAATATTTCGATTATTTACATAGCTAGCGCCGTGGTTTGAGTAAACGTGCTAAATTGTAAGATTGACTAAATCAGAAGCATGTGATACTACAACTTACTGCAGTATGAAATTCTATATGTTGCAGATAATTGAAGACGCTAAATTGCACGACTCATATAGTTTTTATTAAATTTTAAACTCATGTGAAATATTCAAATCACAGTTTGCGTGTGTAAAGTTTTACAGCGGCAACTTCTACTAAACTTAAAACAAGCAGCCCTTAAAAGAGTCAGGCAGACGGGATACTTCGATGAGTAAGTTCTGGATGTGTAAAGCATTAATTTATAGCGTTTAGGCATAAATTTAGGTATTTCATTAGTCGACCACATATCGGGGTCGTAGCAGGCCCTTAGCCAGCTCACCTTGCTATATGGGGCTAAAACTTTCACCCGAGTAGCATACAAGGGTTTTCGATGACTTATACAAGCAAGGTTGAAAATTTTATAGGGGGACCAAAATATTTCTATTGGGTCCAAGCCCCTCTGCCCCACCTTCGGCAACGGGCCCGGGTCGTTGCCAGGTTTTCAGTTCAAAAGGGTATTGACTCATGTGAGAGACACATTTATGACTTCAAGCTGATCTATGCCGTCCGCACCCTCAAGTCCACAGCATATGCGTCAGGGATTTGGTCGGTATTTCTGTTGGGTGGGCATAAAGTCCAAACTAATTCTTTGTCGACACTAGGGGATCCAGTTGGTTATTGTAAAACCTATTAAAAAACCTTGTTTAGATTCTAGATTACAATTTTTTGCTTAGGCTTAGGCTTAGGCTTAGGAACACATCTTTGCAACGCTTAGGCTTAGGCTTAGGAATACGCTTAATCTACTGTTACACCCCTAAAAGTAACATTGGCCCGCACATGTAAAAATTTGTAAACACATGTCATATTAATAGTGTTCCCAACCAATTTTGAGAGTCCTCGGATTCGGTCAGAAAGCTACAAAACAAACCTATTGCATTCTGAAATGACTATTTTTGATAAAGTTAAAAAATTTCAATTTATAAAACCACTAATTTTAAAAGCAAAATAGCGATTGTGATGGCCTAAAAATTTGTCATATCTCACTTGCAATACAATTTACAATACTGAAATAGGTGCCCTGAAATCAGTGGCGGATCCAGGATCTCAAAATGGGGGGCCAAAATTTCACAGGTAATAAACATATTTTTGACCCATACTGTAGTGACCCAAATAAAAGGGGGGCCCCATTTTGAGTCCCAATATAATTTTTGTCGAGATGCTGTTGGGGAGGCCACGGCCGGGGTGCCCCCCCGTGGATCCGCCATTGCCTGAAATTTAAGTAATTTTAAAACAGATGACCTTCAAGCTGTCTCAATAAGTAAACTAAGTATTATTTACGAAATTATAACTACTGTTCTTAAAAGACCTCGAATTCACAGTTGCTTAGTGTTTGAACATAAAGCCAAAACACGATTACCCCCTCTCCAATACAGACAGGGATAACCTTTAAGTTTGAGTATTTCAATCCTAAGGTTTGGCACATAAACCTAAAATCTAAAATAGGGTCTTGTACTTTTTGCCCAAATTTACGCTTCGGACCTAACCGTACAAACCGGCTAATGTATACCTAAGCCAAATCCCAACCTTTTGCTTATGTCTTTGACTAAAGCCTTTACTCGCTGCATGTAAAGATCAAGGGCGAAACGTTCTTCTGTGGGATTAGAATAGAGTAAGCTTAAGCTTTAGACTAATTTTTTGTTTGGCTTAGGCTTAGGCTTACGCTCAGGAATATGCTTACAATGCGGTTCCACCCCTGTTCTTTACATCGACGCCTACTTCTGAACCCCGACTTTAAATGTGGGTAAAACTGCACCAAACCATAATTCTTTATCTACACCAAAATGAGAATATAAGAACCTGAACCGAACTGCGATACTTATCGCGTTGCCATATTCGAATTCGCATCGATTGGGGACACCTCCCCAAAGTACGTGTTTTGGAATGAGGACGTTATCCATGAGAAGAATTTTGAAATTAATTGCCCATGAGATCTCCGAAATATATATAAACTAACACACCTTCTTCAACCATAGATTGCAGTTGATCGTACTGTCCAAGCGAAATAGCTTGCATAACTCCAGCATTATTGAAGTTTTCAAGATCTTGCTTAAATCATTATTTACATATATTCTCATAGCTACTGCACCTGTTTGTACGTTGTGAGTCAAAATTAAAACAAACATGATAGATTACGCTTACACAGCTATAAAGCAAATTTCGCGTTCTGAGAACCGTTTGAGTTTACGAAGCCCAGTCCAGGGACTGTATTCTCAAACGTGAGTAGCATCTGTCACCAGTTGGTGATAGGTCTTGTAACTTTCGAATCAGTGAATGCTGCGGTTCAAAATTCGGTAATTTTTTCGCATTTGATTTGCTCTACTCCAGTAGCAATTTTAATGTCAGCAACTGCAACAGTTAGCGAGTTTGAAAGTCTATTACTAACTTGTGATTGTTGCAGTTGCTGAAATTAAAATTGGTACTGGAGTAGAGCAAATCAAATGCGACAAAATTTACCGAATAGCGAGTTTGAAAGTCTATTACTAACTTGTGATTGGTGCTATACACATTTTAGAATATGGGCCTAGGTGCGTTCAGAGGCGGATCCAAAAAAATTTTGACGGGGAGGGCGGGCTGGCAAATGTTATCAAACGCAAAAATTGTAAGGTACGGACCTTCTTATCATTTTATCACCACATAATTTTACCATTTTTATCACAAAACATTTCTGCGTAAAAAATTGTTTTTTTTACAAAAAAAATTTCTGAGGGGAATAACTTTAAGGTAGGGATCGTACCATTTTAACACAACAAAATTCTGATGGGGGGGCGTACGCCGCCCCGCGTTCCCCTCTGTATGCGCTGGTGGGTGCATTTTCATGCAAAATATCTGTCGTGCGTTTGAAAATTGTACTGCTTTTTGTCCACGTTTAGTACCGCGCACTGCAACATACTGAAACGTACTTCGGGAGTAATGTCACGTTCGAATTTGACTACATTGGTGTTTCGGCCGAATTCAGGCGGAGACATGCATGCCGGAGCCAAAAATCGACACACAGGCGAAATGTCTTCGCAACCATCTGCAAAATACACTTCAATCTTTATCGCGTAAGTGTCACTGACACAAATATTTCTACCAGGTTTTAGTATTAAACACTGTTGCTGAAACAGATTTCTATTCTGCATTGGTTTTTACATTTTATCAACCTGCACTGCAAAAATGGTGAGTCAATTTGACGCTCTCCGAAATAGGCTCTATATAGGACTACACAAACTGAGTCAAATTCGACTCCCCCGAAGTCAAATTTGACTCGATGAGTCGCAGGCTTGATCCTGGTACAGTCGAATTTGACTCAGTTTGTGTAGTCAGGAAAAGCCTATCTCGGAGTGAGTCAATTTGATTCACAATTTTTTGCAGTGTGCAATTTTCGTACTATTGGTTACATCATTGGATGAATTCATTTAATATTGACTAACTTAGACTAGTTGCAAAAGTTTCATCGTTGGATTAGAAAAATAACTAGCTATTATATCACTTGTATAAATAGGTGACGGTATCAACAAATTTGTGTGATACACTGCAAAAAAATAGTGAGTCAAATTGGCTCTCTCCGAAATAGGCTATACAGACCTACTCAAACTGAGTCAAATCCGACTCTGCCACAGTTAACGTGCGACTTAGTGAGTCGGATTTGACTCTGGCGGAGTCGAAGTTGACTCAGTTTGTGTAGTCCCGTAGAGCCTATTCGGAGAAAGTCAGTTTAGTTTGGCTCACCATTTTTTGCAGTGTATTTAGTGAACACAAATAAGTGACTGGAATTACCTTTGGCTGGAGCTGCTGTACTTGATGGCGGATTCGTTGGAGCTGGAGACGGTTTTTGCGTTGTTATTTTTTCCGGTGGATTTGTCTGAGTAGTCTGGGGTTGCATTGTTGTTTCCGGCGGGATTGTCTGAGTAGTCTGGGGTGGCATTTTTGTTTCCGGTGGGTTTGTCTGAGTAGTCTGGGGTGCCACTGTTGTTTCCGGCGGGATTGTCTGAGTAGTATGGGGTGGCATTGTTGTTTCCGGTGGAGCTCTGGTCGTTTCCGGTGCGTTAGTTTCAGTTGTAGGCACCAGTGTTGTCGGAGCTCTAGTTGTTGTTTCCGGGGTCGTCGTCGGAGCATGAGTAGTTGGTGGTATTGTGGTTGTCGGCGCAGTTGTAGTTGTTGTAGTAGTAGTTGTAGTAGTAGTTGTAGTAGTTGTTGTTGTAGTTGTAGTAGTAGTTGTTGTTGTTGTAGTTGTAGTTGTAGTTGTTGTTGTTGTTGTTGTTGTTGTGGTTGTAGTTGTCGTTACTGAAAGAAAACAATTAGTTTTATCTTATGTAACTGTATTCGCAAATCCTTTTAGCTCTAAAGCAAAACGTACTTTGAAGCAAAATTATACCTGGTCTAACGCTTCTAACCACCCAAAGTAAATTATGGTCTTAAGTCGCTATAAACGGTATATCTACTGCAAGACGCTGAAATTGCACACCCAATCAGTTACGATTACGTTGACTTTCAATAAAATGAAAAGCAACGAGACTCGCAAGTGTCATGGATGATATCTTTTCAACAAGAATTTCAGCTTAAAATTTAATACCAGAAACAAAATTGTCATGGCTAATTTAGAGTGATTTTTAGCTATTAATTTTCGTCTATTTCCAGGAAATGAGAGGGAATGTTTACATAATGTATCAATATAATTTGGTTTCTAGTATTGCTTATAGGATTTAGTACATTTTCATTACTTTTGGTCGCATTTTATAACTGGTGCGCACCGAAGGCTTGAATGCATTGTTTGTAAACAATTGCAGTTAAAATTACAGAAACAGTTGTTATGAAGGCTGATTTTGCTAAAATTTTCGCTTATATTTAGAAGATACTGAATGTTATGCTTAAGCCTATGCATTCCTTTAGTATTTTTCGACCGAATATTAAAACCATTCAAGCTTGACAGTTTATTAAGCATATAGCATATTACACTCTTGCAGTTTAAAGAGAATGAAATTTGTTCCTTAGTACTGTAACTATTAATAGGCTGTTTTTCAAAATTCTAATCTAAGCGTTAAAGCTACATTTCAAAAAAGTTTATCACAAATTTAAATAATGTTTATTATAGTCATGTTATTAACGACATTTAATACAATTTTTACTGTATTTGATCGAATTCGATATTAATTTTGTTTTCAATAAAATGACTTTAAATTTTAATTTAAACCTGCTTACAGTCTTTTGAATTTCCGGCCCCGCTTCCGCTTTTTCCTGCACTGCCTCCGCCGTAGCTGAATTTGCTCATATACTTGATCGCTTCGGCTTCTACAAACGAAAAAAAAAACAGCAATAAAATTAGTGTAATTAAAAAACTACCGAATATATTTACACAGAATCCCAATGATTTGGACTAAGGTAAAGAACACGGGCAGAACAGTATTATAAGCTTATTCCTAAGCATAAGCCTAAGCCTAAGCCTAAGCCTAAGCATAAGCATAAGAATGAGTTTATTAAGAAAAGCAAAAAATTGTCTAAAGCTTAAGCTTCATTCTATTCTAATCCCACAGGGAAACGTTCCGCCCCTGATCTTTACACAGGCCATAATTTGGACAAATTTTAAAATATGAAATTTAACATTTGTCATTTTGCTTAGGAGTAGTTGAACTGCGTTGGAAACGCGTGATTTATTTTTGGCACAGTACAAAAAGTGGTAAACCAAGCGGAGGATTATTAAAACTCGGTTGGAGTCAGATTGAAATGACTATGGTGACATGAAAGTTGACCCGCGTCTATTAAGTTATATTTGATTAAAAACTGAGTAAAATTCAGAATTCAATCACAGAAGTAACAATTTCAATTGACATACAGGACGTTAAATTCCGTTCGTCTCGCGGAGTGTTGCTCATCAGACTTAGTGATTCAACTCATTCTGAACTAAAAATCAACTCACTCGAATTTACAGGGTGCACGGTAAAAAGAATGTGCTGCAAATTGAGCCAGGCAGTTTCTACTCTGCAAAAATGTTGAGTCAAATTTAGACTCTCTCGGAAATAGGCTTCTGAGTCGAATTTGACCCTGGCGGAGTCTAATTTAACTCTGTTTGTTTAGTCCCGAAAAGCCTATTTTGGAGAGAGTCAATTTGACTCACCATTTCTTGCAGTGTATGGCCACCTAAGTAATGACGCACAACAGTTGATTAAAATTTTTAATTAAAATTTAGTACAAAAATTTTATTTGTACTCCTGGTTAGAACGCAGGACCTCGTCAAAAATATATGGATATGCCACCGGACCTAACGAGTAACTCAACCAGACACCCATTTCCGTGTTTCCAGTATCGTATACACATCGCCGAGTGCCGAGCAAAACCATAACGTATGGATGCACTCTAAAAAAGTAGGGAGTCAAATGACTGTCTGGAAAATAGGCTTTTCTTGACTACACAAACTCAGTCAAATTTGACTCCGCCAGAGTCAAATTCGACTCACTGAGCCGATTCAGTGAATCGAATTTGACTCTGGCGGAGTCGAATTTAGACTCAGTTTGTATAGTCAAGAAAAGCCTATTTCCCAGAGAGTCAATTTGACTCCCTATTTTTTGCAATGATGCTACATTTTGTGCAACACATACTTAGGCAACATTCTCTTGCCTAAAACCCATCAAGACAGTTTGCAGTCATATCAACAGCGGTCAATGTTATACTTTCAGCGGCCAATGTTGCTTTGAGGGGCGTAACAGAGGCATAATCGGTTCTTGTACACTTTCCCTCATTGGCTTTAGGTTAGGCTTAGAGTACAGAAAAGGCTTTGCTATGCCTAAGCCTAAGTCTAGTCTAAGGCATAATTAAGGGGAAGTTTACAAGACATGGAACCGTGTTTCTGTGCCTAAAACTTAGCGTAAGATTATAACTAAAGAACCCCCCAAGCAAAAAATTAATCTACAGCTTTAAAGCTTATACTCTACTGGAGTCTCGCAGAAAAATCGTACACCTCTCAAAGTAACCGGGACGCAACACCGGGTGCCATTTACCTGATAATAAACGAAGAACCAAGACAAGCCCGCTCTTTTCACAATGATACACAATTTTGTCTGCTTCGTTTACGATTTTGTATTTATCCTTTGAAATCTTGTTGCCGTCAACAACGCAGTCTGTAAAACAAATTTCAAGTATGTGTATTATAAAATTTTGACGCCCATAAAAACTTCCCAACTAAAACCTCAGCCTAAACCTAGCGTAAACCGTAGACTAAATTGTAAGCCTAAAACCTGCAAGTCTACTAAAGTTCACCAATCTCCTTGATTTTAATTGGCAGGCCTCTGTAAACAAATACGGACAAAAATGTCAAGTGTTGCGAAAACACAACTGAAACAATTAACAAAATTGAAGTATAGTAATTGGAAAACGCTTATATCAAAATATCAATTTTTTTAAATTTTCAATATTTAAATGATATTGATATTTTTGCAGGAATTCCGACCATATTTGGTGCCAATATATAAAATCACAATTTCAGTAACCTATGCATAGTTCGACTCTGTAGTTAATATTATATTGTCGGTAATCTTCATGAACACACGTACCGTACCTTCCCCTATTGGCTATGACCCCGAACCACTGATAGGTCAACCCCATATTCAGCCAGAACTCTGTTATTTTCGTCAATACATACAGTTGGTTTATAGTTTTCACACAGTAACTGTAGCCGCAACAGATGCAACGATACAACATTTGTTCGAAAACATGTATCTTATTTTATGTTAATAATATGAACTGTACGGGGTTTATTTTTGTATGTACGTAATACAATATTTTTAACGTAGGTTCGTAAAGGAACAACTCTTGTGTGTGTTATATTTCAGTTTTTATTGACCTGATTTGATATCGCAAGTTTCAGTTATCGCTTCTCGGCCTATTGGCTAAGATCAAAGTGTAGTATCTGTTCTTATCAGCTTAATATCTGGTACGAGGACTACGCGTCCTCAATGATATTAAACTGATTTTTGTGGCGCGATTGGGTGTGTCAGCTTGCTGACCCCTGGTCACGGGTTGGCCTTGCCTTGCACTAATGCGGGGATCGGTCCAGCTTCCCGAGAGGGAGGTGAAAAACTGAAGAGAACTTTAGAAAACAGGTAAATTGAACTCACGTTTCGGGCCTGTTTATTGCCGAAGGATGCCATAGAAAAGTTCAGTAAACAACGTAATCGGCAAACGGCTCGAGAAAAATCTGTACGGGTACGGTCAGCGGCAAAATTTCACGTCAAAAAGTTACTTAAACCAAGAGTGCATAAGATTGTGCACCTCTTGGGGCCCCGCATGGTACAAAGTGCACCACCGAAGATGCATTTTTGGCCACCCCCCTTGTTTAGCGATGGGTCGCTATCACATGAATACACCTAACTTAACTTATAAGGGTGTGTGTTTGACGTCGCATACATAAAGTGTCATGGTTCGCACCGGTTGTACCCCTCTCTAAATAAAGGGGGGGCAAGGCCAAAACCGCAACGCGGACCGTGAACATTCGTTTGTACACAGAATGTACCCAGTTGCATAATCTTGTTGAAGTATGCATCATCCACTCTTGGTAGAACTGACCGAATTAACGAGTTTTGTTGCTATTTGTTACTGCATTTTCAGTGGTCCATGAGTTTTTGGTTTGATGTCAATTATTTCTATTTTCAAACGATAAATATTACAATAAGCGTTTTCTCATAACGCAATTTTGATTATGGTTATTTCTTGGCACATTCCAGGTGCTGTTAAGCAAGAAGATTTGCGCTATATACGTGGGTCCAATTGGACCCGTAGCCAAAGTGGGGTTAAGGGTGCTCAGCCCCCGCCCCGAAAAATTTTCGCCCCCCCCCCCCCCCCCCTAGAAAATTTTCAACTTTTATTAAGCTCATCGAAAACTCATGTATGCCCCTCGTAAGAATGTTCAGCCACCCAGCAACTGTTTGAAATAATGAGTTTGCTTTACATGTAAGTAATGCAATATTTTCAACAACATTGCACGGAACAATAGCACTTGTGTGTTTTATATTTCAGTTTTTATTGACCTGATTTGATATGGAATGTTTAAGTTATCGCTTCTCGGCCTATTGGCTAAGATCAAAGTGTAGTATCTGTTCTTATCAGCTTAATATCTGGTACGAGGACTACGCGTCCTCAATGATATTAAACTGATTTTTGTGGCGCGATTGGGTGTGTCAGCTTGCTGACCCCTGGTCACGGGTTGGCCTTGCCTTGCACTAATGCGGGGATCGGCCCAGCTTCCCGAGAGGGAGGTGAAAAACTGAAGAGAACTTTAGAAAACAGGTAAATTGAACTCACGTTTCGGGCCTGTTTATTGCCGAAGGATGCCATAGAAAAGTTCAGTAAACAACGTAATCGGCAAACGGGTCGAGAAAAATCTGTACGGGTACGGTCAGCGGCAAAATTTCACGTCAAAAAGTTACTTAAACCAAGAGTGCATAAGATTGTGCACCTCTTGGGGCCCCGCATGGTACAAAGTGCACCACCGAAGTTGCATTTTTGGCCACCCCCCTTGTTTAGCGATGGGTCGCTATCACATGA
Source organism: Enoplolaimus lenunculus (assembly GCA_030248215.1). Lineage (NCBI taxonomy): Eukaryota > Metazoa > Nematoda > Enoplea > Enoplida > Thoracostomopsidae > Enoplolaimus > Enoplolaimus lenunculus. The sequence continues at coordinate 16,133 of JASANG010000718.1, forward strand.
ATACACCTAACTTAACTTATAAGGGTGTGTGTTTGACGTCGCATACATAAAGTGTCATGGTTCGCACCGGTTGTACCCCTCTCTAAATAAAGGGGGGGCAAGGCCAAAACCGCAACGCGGACCGTGAACATTCGTTTGTACACAGAATGTACCCAGTTGCATAATCTTGTTGAAGTATGCATCATCCACTCTTGGTAGAACTGACCGAATTAACGAGTTTTGTTGCTATTTGTTACTGCATTTTCAGTGGTCCATGAGTTTTTGGTTTGATGTCAATTATTTCTATTTTCAAACGATAAATATTACAATAAGCGTTTTCTCATAACGCAATTTTGATTATGGTTATTTCTTGGCACATTCCAGGTGCTGTTAAGCAAGAAGATTTGCGCTATATACGTGGGTCCAATTGGACCCGTAGCCAAAGTGGGGTTAAGGGTGCTCAGCCCCCGCCCCGAACAATTTTCGCCCCCCCCCCCTAGAAAATTTTCAACTTTTATTAAGCTCATCGAAAACTCATGTATGCCCCTCGTAAGAATGTTCAGCCACCCAGCAACTGTTTGAAATAATGAGTTTGCTTTACATGTAAGTAATGCAATATTTTCAACAACATTGCACGGAACAATAGCACTTGTGTGTTTTATATTTCAGTTTTTATTGACCTGATTTGATATCGCAAGCTTCGGTTATCGCTTCTCGGCCTATTGGCTAAGATCAAAGTGTAGTATCTGTTCTTATCAGCTTAATATCTGGTACGAGGACTACGCGTCCTCAATGATATTAAACTGATTTTTGTGGCGCGATTGGGTGTGTCAGCTTGCTGACCCCTGGTCTCGGGTTGGCCCTGCCTTGCACTAATGCGGGGATCGGCCCAGCTTCCCGAAAGGGAAGCGAAAAAATGAATAAAATGGTCCAAATTAGGTTTGCACGCAAAGGGTGCTACTGAAACCCGCGGTTTATCCTTATGGACAACAATTTGTTTTTCTATGAAGTCATATTTAGCGTTTGGCAGATTATAATTGGTCATTCCAAGAGTGGATAATGACAAGAGTGTGCTACTCTTGGGCTTGCGCATGGTACCAATTGTACCACCGGGTGTTGCATTTTTGACCGAACCCACATGTTAAGAGGGGGATCGGTATCACATGAAGACCCCTAAATTAATCTATAAGAAGAACATGTTTGACGCCGCATACATAAAGTGTCATGGTTCGCACCGGTTTTACCCCCACTCTAAATAATGGTGAGTAGGCCAAAACCGCAACGTGTAGTGCCGGGTACATTCTTTTCTCCACAGAATGTACAAAGTTGCATAGTCTTGTTGAAGTATGCATTATCCACTCTTGGTCATACCCGTTCCGTTTTAGTAAAAAATTTCAGCTTGATCTATTGAGCGTGAAAAAATATAAACATTAACGAGAGGCGGCGAAAAATTGTATAAGGTATAGAGTCCGTAGAACCACAGCTGGCTACTTGACCGAAAAGTTTTATTAGTTTTTTTGACCCATCTTAACTTTGAAAGGCGTGCTATTTTTCCACACACTCCAATAGAGCAACCTGAAGGTTTTAGACTATTTTTTAGTTTAGGCTTAGACTTAGAAATATGCTTTATGCTGCTGTTACGCCTGTCAAAGTAAACATTGGTCAATATTTTCGCCAACTGAAAACGACTTACTCAGATAATTCCACACTAAATTTCCTTTTCGATCAACTGAACAGGTAACATCGTATTTGTTGTCGAGCCGCGTTGGTTTACCAACTTCAACGAGCGCTCCGTTGTTATCACATTGATATTCTGTAACCAAAAGTGATAAAACATTTCAGCAGAGGCAAAAGTATTTAAAATGACTTACAAGCAAGGTTGAAACTGTTCTAGAGCGACTACACTGTAAATTTCGATGAGTTGATTGCAAGAGTTGAAACAACTCAGAAGCTTGAGCAGGTCTTTCAGAACTCAGTTTTCTGACCTTATTGAACTCAATCTGTGTTAATTAATCAACACACCTGGAATTAAATCAGCTCAAAGTGAATTAATATTTGATGTTATGAACTCAGAAATAACCAAAAATAACTAATTATGACTCTGATTATACGTTACTAAACTCATTGGAATTTACAGTGTGAGTTCTTCACTCAATGGCTGATTCAATGGAAAGCTACGCCTAGGGTTAGGATTTCAACGGGAATCATTATTTTGCGTTTTTTTTCACTTTTTTTAGAAATGGAAGTGTAAAAATTGGAATTTTCCGGATATGTCACTGCGAACTCTGACTACGCATCTGAAAAGTTCGAAAATTATGGTACACTGCAAAAAATTTTGAGTCACATTGACTCTCTCCGAAATAGGCGGCTTTTCAGAACTGCACAAATTGAGTCAAAATTCGACTCCACCAGAGTCACATTTGCCTCACTGAGTCACACGTTTGACTCTGGCGGAGTCGGATTTGACTCAGTTGTTTGTGCAGTCCCGAAAAGACTATTTCGAAGAGAGTCAATTTGACTCACCATTTTTTGCAGTGTACGTCCTACGTTGGACCACTAACTTTTGCTGTATGTCTTCTAATCAGCCATATACTTAAAGATTGGTGTATTAATGTTGAGTCAATTATTAATAACTTTACTTGTCATTTTGGTAAGCTTTGTGCCGCGGCAGAAATACCAAACGCCGTTGAATTTAGCGAATCGAGAGTCAATTTGACTCACCATTTTTTGCAGTGACGTCCTACGTACCACTACTTTTGCTGTATGTCTTCTAATCAGCCATATACTTAAAGATTGGTGTATTAATGTTGAGTCAATTATTAATAACTTTACTTGTCATTTTGGTAAGCTTTGTGCCGCGGCAGAAATACCAAACGCCGTTGAATTTAGCGAATCGAGAGTCAATTTGACTCACCATTTTTTGCAGTGTACGTCCTACGTTGGACCACTAACTTTTGCTGTATGTCTTCTAATCAGCCATATACTTAAAGATTGGTGTATTAATGTTGAGTCAATTATTAATAACTTTACTTGTCATTTTGGTAAGCTTTGTGCCGCGGCAGAAATACCAAACGCCGTTGAATTTAGCGAATCGAGAGTCAATTTGACTCACCATTTTTTGCAGTGTACGTCCTACGTTGGACCACTAACTTATGCTGTATGTCTAATCAGCCATATACTTAAAGATTGGTGTATTAATGTTGAGTCAATTATTAATAACTTTACTTGTCATTTTGGTAAGCTTTGTGCCGCGGCAGAAATACCAAACGCCGTTGAATTTAGCGAATCGAGAGTCAATTTGACTCACCATTTTTTGCAGTGTACGTCCTACGTTGGACCACTAACTTATGCTGTATGTCTAATCAGCCATATACTTAAAGATTGGTGTATTAATGTTGAGTCAATTATTAATAACTTTACTTGTCATTTTGGTAAGCTTTGTGCCGCGGCAGAAATACCAAACGCCGTTGAATTTAGCGAATCGAGAGTCAATTTGACTCACCATTTTTTGCAGTGTACGTCCTACGTTGGACCACTAACTTATGCTGTATGTCTAATCAGCCATATACTTAAAGATTGGTGTATTAATGTTGAGTCAATTATTAATAACTTTACTTGTCATTTTGGTAAGCTTTGTGCCGCGGCAGAAATACCAAACGCCGTTGAATTTAGCGAATCGAGAGTCAATTTGACTCACCATTTTTTGCAGTGTACGTCCTACGTTGGACCACTAACTTATGCTGTATGTCTAATCAGCCATATACTTAAAGATTGGTGTATTAATGTTGAGTCAATTATTAATAACTTTACTTGTCATTTTGGTAAGCTTTGTGCCGCGGCAGAAATACCAAACGCCGTTGAATTTAGCGAATCGAGAGTCAATTTGACTCACCATTTTTTGCAGTGTACGTCCTACGTTGGACCACTAACTTATGCTGTATGTCTAATCAGCCATATACTTAAAGATTGGTGTATTAATGTTGAGTCAATTATTAATAACTTTACTTGTCATTTTGGTAAGCTTTGTGCCGCGGCAGAAATACCAAACGCCGTTGAATTTAGCGAATCGATACACACCCAAAATTGTTTTTCCATCAGGAAACGCGCATGCTAAAAATATTGAAAAAACATTACAGACACTGCAGCAAGTTGATTGCTGATCCATATACTTTATACACGATCCCGGTATTACTCGTTCACCAATTGGGCCAATACGTAGATCAGGGGCCAGAGCATTGCAATAGAGTAAGCTTACGTTAAAGACTATTGTTTTGATAAGGCTTTAGGCTCAGGAATATGCTTACACTACTGTTATACGGACCTGTTCGTTACATGGGCCAACGTTTGTGAAACAAAACCCTTCGGATTTATGGTACGCTGGGCTAAGTGGGTGTACACTTTCTGATGGACCTAAATCTCGTAGTCTAAAAATTTGTTTAATAGTATTTAATGCTTACAAAAATGTTCCTCTAAATTTTTCTTTCTTTGTCCTGGTTGTGGAGCCGCGGTGTACATAAGGGGTGGGATAAAGGGAAAATATGACGTCTTGAAACGAATGAAGACAATTGATGCAAGTATTTGCTTTAGAATAACCCCCTGTATTGTAAATGTTAGAATCTTTTAATAAATAAAAGTGCACGCTTTCAGGCCCATTAGAACAGGGTCCAGTATAAGCATATTCCTAAGCCGAAGCCTAAGCCTAAGCGTAAGGATGATAATAAGCTTAGCCTAACCCTAAGCCTAAGCAAAAAAGTTAGTCTAAAGCTTAGACGGACTCTATTACAACCCCGCCGGAAAACGATCCGGCCCTGTTCTATACATGGCCCGCTTGCGAACTACTGAAATCTTGGCTTCGCCTCTGTTGTGAGCCTGGTCAAATTTCCGAGTAAGGCAAAAAGAACATTTCCGTTATCCCGCCCGCCCCCAGCCCGCGTTTGCCCAAAAGTGATTGGATTTTGAAAATTTTTGCATGTTTGATCTTCTCATAACCTCCCGTAATCATTTCACGCCTAAATTTGTTTAATTTTTTTAAAATCCAACGATTTTTGAGCAAGCGAAGGCTGTGGTGGGGATAACACAAAGGACCCAGGCAAAATAATTCGCAGCTTTGCGGCAGTTTACTTAAATAAGATTTAACCTCAAGTTACACAAATGTATATGTAAATCAACCAATGTAAGCAATTTTGCCTACCTGTAATTCGAACTTGAGCTCGTAGTCCAACAAACATGCATCGATACTGTTTCGTTCCCGAAACCCAATATGTATTGACGTCATAGTTGGTTTTTCTCCATGTACATTGTGTTGCTAAAATATACATATGTATTTTCATTTTTCAAACCGGTTGTTAAAAGGGGTCCAGGAATTGTAAAACCCCATCGAAACATTTGACACTTTGATCCATACTAACTACAACGAGTTTGCCCTAAGCCTTAGCGTAAGCCTGAACATAGTGTAAGCTTAAGCCGAAGCCTTGTTTGGCTAAAAATGTCTTCTGTTTCCGAGCGGGCTGCCCTGAGCCTTAGCGTAAGCGTGAACAAAGCCTAAGCTTAAGTCTAAGCCTTGCCTGGCTCAGTTTTCTGTTTCTTAGCGAAAACGCTCGTATAATTAATATTGGTCGACATTTTCCGTCATAGTGGAAAACATTCCTCATCATAAATAAAAGCTTTGTTTTCAGTTATTTTTCGTTCTTATGTTCAATATTAATCTAACATTTCGGCTTTTGAAACATTAAAATGATTTGGTAAGCACTAGAACTTGCTTTGAACTCTCTTAGGCTTGTAAATCTACTCTTTTATAGACCCATCAGAAACCCTGGACGCCCCTTGGAGTAACATGGGCCAACCTCCGTATATTGTTCGCCTATTTAGCTATGGGACACACATTATATGAGCTTTACATGATCCATTTGCAGCGCAAAACTTTTAGCACTGCAACGTCTTAGAGGATGCATCCTGTCCACTGCTACAGCGGCCACTGACGACGTAACAAGCGCAACGCCACCCTTACTCAGCACAGCTTTCCACACTGCATTTTTAGCTGAATCCAGCGAACACTGAAACCATTTATTGCCTTCGTTTGGATTTTGAAGATACGAATTGAGTTTAGTTTTCAAATTTGTTCCTTCAATTGCACAACCTGTAAAATTAAAAAAAAAATTGCCAAATACAATTATGTTTGCTAGGACAATTAAAACATAAACCAACAGTAAACAGGTCTGCTAAACATCACTTGGCTACAGGCAAGCTTGAGTAATTGACCACCGGTGTAACCCGTTAGGTTTATATAGCGATGGCCAATGTAAAGAACAGGGGCGGAACAGTAGTATAAGCTTATTCCTAAGCCTAAGCCTAAGCGTAAGGATGATTTTATTCCTAAGCCTAAGTCTAAGCCTAAGCCTAAGCCAAGCAAACAAAATTAGGCTAAAGCTTAAGCTTTCTCTATTCTAGTCTCGCAGAAAAACGTTCCGTCCCTGATCTTTACATGGTCCGTCGTTCAACCTTTGAACAATGTGCAAATGGTCTAGATCACAGAAGATAATTGAAATATGAATACATAAACTCCGCAAAGAAGCTGTTTAATAAACAACTTCTCTGTGCGTGCCTGTAACCATGGAAAACCCATAGTGAGCGACTCAGCCTTAGAGAAATTTTGGCCCCCTGCAAAATTTTGAACCCTGCTTCTAAGGCAAGCGAACTCCCTAAGTGTGGCTTCCTAAATGGTTCTAGTGCTCCTAGCTCGTTAAGCTGGCTATGGGTCTGTTGTGACGATTAGTTATCAGCAATAAAAGTGTGCATTGAAAGAAACTCTCACATTTTTCACATGCATAAACTAAACTGTAAAAAGTGTATCTGAATATTTGGACAATGCTTGCTGGCTATCTATACACGGATTATGTCAATCGATACAAGTCTCTCGAATAACAATCCGTATCTGAATACCAGGGTGCGTACGCTCTGGAGAGCGCAAATAAATATCAGTCCTCCGCCTCTTATTCGGGTCACTACAGTATGCAAGTTTTTACGTACAAGAGTATATAAATCTTACCGTAAACAACAATAAAATATCCGTTGGTTTTGCTGTAACTGCAAATGAACCACGAGTTGCCGGAAACCCATTTTTCGTTGTATTTTCGTTCAGTTCCGTTGTCGTCGCAAATTTTGCGAATCACTTAAATTTCAAAACTATACAAATGTGTCCGTGTTGTTCTATTTTTCGGTCATAATTATAAAATTATATGCAAATATTCATCGGGCTTTCTAAAATTTTAATCAAAAAACCAAATTCATTAAAATGGTTTAAAATTTTAGATAAACTGTGCCAGATTTGTTTCAAACAGAACATTTTGCCGCATACGTTGACAGAACAACTGTGCGATTCAGGGTGTAAACGGATAGTATTAATGGAAACAGATAATGTTCAAAATAACGGAAACCGAAAACGCATATTGAAGTATGAAATTGTCAAAGAAGTTTTATTTTTCTGCAAACACAGCTGAGACGTGCAAATGTTTCATTTCAAACAATTACAGTATATCTCCATTATGGAAAAATTGCGAAATACATACCTGACTTAATTTTGAGCGTAAAAATAACAGAATTTGTGTTGCCACTATAACGAAAACGAAAACGGTCACCGAGTTTTACCGGAAACGGAAAGCGATATCCGGTTATACCCTGGTGTGATTGTATATTGGTTTGCAACTGCGTGCACGAAAATAAACGAATTTACAGAATTTTTGAAATAATACTAATCTCGTCAAAATTTAAACTGGATTGTGTGTGAATTAAATTTGATACAAACCGGAAGATGGAAAACTCTGCCTTGACCCACAGCTCTCGCTGTGAGTTGTACGTTATATATATGTATGTATGTATGTATGTATATAAGATATATACATATATAAGACATATATAGATATAGATATATAAGATACATATATAATATATATATATATATATTTATATATATATGAATATGAATATATATTGAAATGGTTTGCTCACCGGTTTTCCATTTGAGGCTAATTGATTTCGACTTCGAATCGTAGTTGCACACGTAATCCTTAGATCCTTCGCTTAATTTCTTACCAGGTTCAATACGAACGCCTTTATCCGATTGGCACGCTGTTAAATTAACAAAAAATGTTTTATATCTCGTTTAATTATACACTCGGCTAAATTTGTGTCTAGGTTTTCACTACGAAATTTAAGAAAATTTTGATCGTAAAGTCAAACTGTAGTACGCGTTGCCCTATTAAACTAACAGGCGAATATATGGATCAGGGCCGTGGCAGTGGTATAATAAGCATCTTCCTCAGCCTAAGTCTAAACCTAGTGTAAGGATGAACCTAAGCCTAAGCCTAAGCCTTTTACAAAAAACATTCGAAAGCTTAAGCTTATTCTGTTGCAGTTTCGCGAAGAAACGGCCTACCACTGATCCATATATTTAAAATTTAAATACCGACGTCAGGTTTTGACTTACCCACAGCTTTCCACGAGAACTGCCCGTTTGATCCAGAGCATTTATATATCAGTCCTTCTTCTGCCCATTCCTCGTTGTTACCTTTATCACCTTCCGGTGATTGACATCCTACAAAAAATGAGGAAAAACCTGTGTTAAAACACTATAATGACCCGAATAAAAGGTGGTAATGAGAAGGGTTCCCCATTTTGAGTCCCAAGTTCGTATCCCTAATAAAAGTCAGTAAGCGAATAGAGTCCCTAAACCGGAATTAGAGTCTATAAATGTCAAATATCCTTAATTGTTGTGCATAAATGACTCCAAGGCCAAATACAATTGAGTTCAAAACGTTAAAGCATACTTAAGTTTTGAAACGACATCTCCAAGTGTAACCTTGCATCATCGCTGAAACTTTTGATACACAACAAATACACGTTTAATTCAAGGGATAGTTTGCAATATCTGATATATATCAGTAACCAAAGGCGGTGGAGGGCGGGCTAAAAATAAATGACAATCCGTAACCGAAAATCAAGGGGGGTACCCTTATGAGAAGCAATATAAATATCAGTCCCCCTTCTATTTGGGTCCGTACAGTACGCTGTTTATGCCTTGATGGTGTTTGTAGTGCCGTCTATGTCCAAGTTTCATCAAATCGTTTAATTTTAAGCTGCACAAAAGGAATATGGCAAATGGATTCCTTTAATAGCGTCTGAAATCAAATTAGCGAGTTAGAATTAGATCCTGGGTGGATCTTACCAAAAGTTGTTTAGGACCCTCTATTTGATTGTTTGTCTTTAGTACACTACAAAAAAATAGTGAGTGAAACTGATTCTTTCCGAAATAGGCTCTACGGGACTACTCAAACTCAATTAAATTTGACTCCGCCGAGTCAACTTCGATTCCGCCAGAGTCAAATTGGACTCACTGAGTCATACGTTTTACTTTGGTGGAGTCGAATTTTGACTCAGTTTGCGTAGTCCCGTACTGCCTATTTCAGAGAAAGTCAATTTGACTCACCATTTTTTTGCAATGTAGTATCGCCGAAACCTCATACGAACTTCAAAATACGATTCAGACTTATTCGAGTTTCAAATATTAATTACAGCTTAATTTATGCTGCCAATTTGTTCAGTTTCAAAGCAAGAGCATTTTTTGCGTCACAGTCGACTTACCGATTGCTCGGTAACCAACTGTCAATCCCTCTTTGTAGCATTCGTATTTAATCCCACCATTGTACCAAGTGTCACCAGGAGTGCAATCCAAACCTTAAAATAGAACTTGACTTTTTGGAACTATTAACCCACAATATTGTTTGTTTATGTTTAAAAGTACATTATTTCAAGTAAACTATAAGTAAACTTATTTGCTATGACTTAGATGGCCAATGTATAGGGCAGGACCGTAACAGTAGTATAAGCATAATCGTAAGGCTAAGCCTAAGCTTAAGCCAAAACGTAAAAATGAACTTATATATACCTAAGCCTAAACCTATGCAAAAAATTTGTCAAAAGCTTAAGCTTACTCTCTTGCAGTCCCGCATAAAAACGTTACGCCCCTGATGTTTACATGGGCCGCTTAAATTCTTACACTTTGAGCATTGGCGTTCGTTAACATTAAAGCATTTAACAGAAACACTGTCTATTTCTGAGGTTAAATTCGATCTTGTAATGGTTAATTGTTGTGGCCAATGTAAAGAACATGCTCGAAACAGTATTTTACAGATATATTCCTATACCAAAGCCTAAGTTTAAGCCTAAGCCTAAGTTTAAGAATAAGCACATTCCTAAGCTTAAAGCCTAAATCTAAGCCAAAGCCATGCAAAAATTATTCTAAACCTTAAAGTTACTCTTTTCCAGTCCCACAGAAAAACATTCCGCCCCTGATCTTTACATGGGCCCATGTTGTTAAAAACATTAAAATAAACTTTTATAACACTGGCGTGTATTGCTATATATGTTTAACGCTAAAAGTATAAACAAAAATTGAAATTTAAACTAACTTCTCTTTTGAAATCTTGAACCGCTAGCGAAACTCTGTATTAAAATAAAAAATTAAACCATGTATAATCTGGTCGCCACATATTAATTTGTAGCTTCGTGCTGCTATTTACCAAAAATGTGGTCACAGGGTCAAATTCATGAATTTCCACAAAAAGGGTTCAGCAAACAAACTCCCGCATTGTAAATTCGACAGAGTTAAAAAAATTGATCAACTCAGACGAAATGTTAGTTATTTCTGAGTCACAGTAAACTTTATCCACCTCTGAGTCGATTTAATTCTCACACTGGGCTGATTTAATTCCAAGGGAGTTGATTAATTTTAAATTGGAATGAGTTGAATCGGAATTATGAGTTCTGAACGTCCTAACTACTGAGTGATTCAATTGATTCTGAGTTAAAATCAACTCTCTGTAATTTACAGTGTATTTCTTTTATTGTTGGTTTTCGAAAATTAATTTTGAGTTAATATTAAAAATTGAAAGATATCTTTTGAAGATCAACTTTGACAAGTTACCCACTTACTTGTGTTGCGATAATCGCAGCAACGAACAACCATACAGCGCCAAGCCTTAGCATTATGAAATAAAATTATACCAGTCAACGTATAAAACGATGTATAGAATACAGACCAATTGCCGACAGGTTACAAATTTTATATTCGGATTTTTTTGTAATTTTTCAATTAGAGAAAAAAACACAAATTGTTATATTAATTAATTGTAAATTAAAATTTAATTTATTTTTACAAACAAAGGGGTCGCTGTTCTTTAGCTACACGAAACGACGTCTTAAGACGCCAAACACAAAAGACAAACACTTGTATAGCGGTCAGAAGACAACATTTAGCTTCTTACGATATGAACTACAATTAATTGGAATACTTACTTTTAGGATAAGTGGAATGGTATTCTTATTGTATTACCTGCCGCCCCAAATATATGGCAGTGGCCAATTTCGTGGCACCAATAATGTTTCTAATCAAGATATATTGAAACATCTGAACAAATATACCGACATTCATTATTACCAATCTATTACCTAAGATACGTTTCTTTTGTGGACGCTTGTTTTTAAACAATCACTGACAAAAGCAAAACCTTTATTTGTTCAAGAAGCCTATTCTGCCAATTTTGTTTTAGGTAAAGTAAGTTTCGACTCATGGTCTCGGATTCAACACGCAGATGATTAAATATAGTGGGTTAGTTGAATTGAATTTAAAATTTTTTTGACGCCAATGTTACAACAGAAGGTAGTACAGAATCTAGTAAACCAGAGAAATGTTTTGATAAAAAATTGGTATGCTGCAAAAAACGGTGAGTCGAATGGACTCTCTACTCCGTAATAGGCTTTTCGTTGACTACGAGCCAAATTCGACTCCGCCAGAGTCAAATTCGACTCACTGAGAGCGACTCGGGTGTGTTGAATTTAGCGCTGGCGAACTCGAATTTCCCTTCCTTACAAATTTTTTGTTTTACGCGATTCATGCGAATTTGTTTAAATCTGTAGTGGTGGGCTTCGACGACGCACAAACGTTTTGTTGGGGTTTTTTCGTCAATAGCCCGCCTGCCACCGGCGGCATTTGTCCAAAAAGGCCGGATTTTATTTTTTTCTGGCATATTTAAGCTTCTGATGACATTCTCTGATCGTTTTGCATCGAAATTTGTGTTTTCAAAAGGTTTCCTTTTTTCCGAAATAAATGTTTGAAAAACAATTCTTCATCAATTTTTGTACGATTCGATGCCGTATGACGAGTTGAGAGTCGAATGATGTTAAATTTATTGCTGGTTGACCACTACTTCATGAGCTATGGTTAAATAACCGTTTGATTCGTACCCCGGCTACGAGTTTGGCAAGGGCAACGGTGTAGGTACTATAATGTACCTACCATCAAATAAGATTTAATGCAAAAATGGCGAACGTCTTATAACAAATGCCGTTTAATTCCAGGTATTTCCAGTTTATCAACTTTCGGCCAAAATTTTTTGATGTGATTAGGGCCCTCGATTCTTTGGTTTGGGGGAAAACTTGTGCACCCCAGCGGTGAGATTGCCTGATCATAAGCGAAAATGTTTATGCATATAAAAGAGGTTAGCACCCCAATAGTACTCGTTCCGACGCCGCTAAACTGCGGATGCCCTTGAATTTGAATTAGCTGAAAGCTGAATACTGGTCAAAATTCAGCTGAAATTTTGTTTAACTTTCCCTGGCTGGCAGTAAGCATATATCACTAGATGATTACATTCTATACTTCATTTATTAACAAAATATAATATATTCAAAATATTGTTAGCAAAGTGGCTTTATATAAACACCCAAGGCTTAGGCTTAGGCTTAGGCTTCAATATATGCTTATAATACTGTTCTACCCTTTGTTCTTTACATTGACAAATATTCTTTAGGCTTGTATACTCCTTTCTTACCCCACACCGCTTCAAACAACCCCTGCATATATCCAACAGCGTATATGCGACCGCCCATGGTATATCCGGAGGCTCGGCCGCCAACATAGTACCCAGCAGCCTTTTCGCCAATTTGATGCCCTGCTTCTCCTTCAAGCAACGGCACATGATCAGGCCTTATCGGTCCAGTGAATCCAAGTTGTTTCCACGTTTCCAGCATTTTCAACATATCGGTTTGCCCGTCGTCTTGAAATACCTAAAAGAATTAGCGAGCAAAATGGTGATTTCAATGTTTATCATTTGACCAAGTAACCAAGATTTAAAGTGAAACACAACACAACATCACAACTTCAGTGAAAAACATAGCCGGTCCGAAAACTTTGAAATGTGTTCGGTGTATATCCGATGGATCGAATATGAACTCTAGGGTGAATTTGACCTCTGGCATCAGGCGTTTGTTTTAAAACATCAAGTATACTTGTAAAAAATTGGTTAACACAATTAAAATATTTAGTGAGTAAGTTATATTAGGGGGGGGGGGGGGGGGGGGGGGGGGGGGGGGGGGGGGGGGGGCGCGTGTTGGATATATGGGGGTTGTTTGAGCGGTGTGGGGGTAGTAAGAAGATAAAGTAATTGCAATGTAAAGAAAAGGGTAGAACAGTATTATAAGCATATATTGAAGCTAAGCCTAAGCCTAAGCTTGTGTTTATAAAGCCACTTTGTAAAATATTTTGAATATATTATATTTTGTTAATAAATGAGTATAGAATGTAATCATTGTGATATATGATCTACTGCCGGCCAGGGAAACAAAATTTCAGCTGAATTTAACCAGTATTCAGCTTTCAGCTAATGAATTAGGGCATCCAGGCGTCGACGAGTATATTGGGGTGTTACCTCTTTTTATGCATGGCATTTTTGTTATTTGTTCAGGAAGGTCACTGCTGGTACAAGGTTTTCCAAAAAAAGAATCGAGGGCCTAATCACATCAAAAAATTGCCAAAGTTGATACTGGAATACCTGGATTAAACGGATTTTATAAGACGTTCGCCATTTTTGCATTAAATTTATTTGGGTAACATTATAGTATTACAGTTGCCCTTCCCAAACCGCGGGTCCACGGTTATTTAACCATAGTGAGTAGTGGTCAACCAGCAATAAATTTAACATCATTCGACTTACGTCATACGACATGGATCGTACAAAAATTGATGAAGAATTGTTTTTCAAACATTTATTTCGGAAAAAAGGAAACCTTTTGAAAACACAAATTTCGATGCAAAACGATAGAGATATCAGAAGCTTAAATATGCAAAAAAATTTAAAATCCGACTGTTTGGCAATGCCGCCGGGAGGCGGCTGAAAAACAGCCAACAAACTTTGTGCGTCGTTAGCCACCATACGGATTTAAACAAATTCGATGAATCGCGCAAAATAAATATGTAAGAGGGAGGATTTAAAAAATGTAGTAAATTACATTTCAAGGTTTTTGTAGAATATAAATTCGACTCCACCAGTCTAATAAACACCCGAGTCGCTCTCAGTGGTGTTTGACTCGCGGATCGAATTTTACTCGATGAACGAAAGCTCGGACAAGAGAGTCGTTTTTGCAGTATATCAATTTTAATTTTAATATAAACATTTCGGTTTACTATACTGTACTACCTTCTCTTGTAACATTGGCGTCAAAAAAATTTAAATTCAATTCAACTAACCACTATATTTAATCATCTGCGTGTTGAATCGGCGAGGATTATTAAAGGAGAGGTTGGGTTTTTTTTGGGTTTAAAGGCAGGTATTTGAAGTGGAAGTGTGTATATTTGTTCATGTTAATATTTGATAGCTATTAGATGCCTGAATTTGGGGGGGGAAATAGTAATTCATATTAAAGGTATTATATGTAGATATGAGAGTATGTGTTTTGAGTATAAGTGTTTGTTTTGTGCGTCGGTTTGGTAGTAAAAGGCCCTTTGTTGAATAATAATTTTATTAAATAATAATATAAAATTTGTGTTTTTTTCTTATGAAAATTACAAATGAATTTTCGTTGTCATTTATACTTCTCTCGCTAAAGAAGTGGTAACTTGTCAAGTTGATTTGTATCTTTCTTATATTTAAAATCAACTCTCTGTATTTATCTCGTGTATTTCTTTGATTGTTGGTTTTCGAAAATTAATTTTGAGTTAATATTAAAAATTGAAGATATCTTTTGAAGATCAACTTCGACAAGTTACCCACTTACTTGTGTTGGGTAATCGCAGCAACGACAACCATACAGCGCCAAGCCTTAGCATTATGAAAAAATTATACCAGTCACTCTTAAAACGATGTTAGATACAGACCAATTGCGCAGATTACAAATTTTATATTCGGATTTTTTTGTAATTTTTCAATTAGAGAAAAATACACTAATTGTTATATTAATTAATTGTAAATTAAAATTTAATTTATTTTTACAAACAAAGGGGTCGCTGTTCTTTAGCTACACGAAACGACGTTTTAAGACGCCTAACAAAAGACAAACACTTGTATAGCGGTCAGAAGACAGCATTTAGCTTCTTACGATATGGGCTACAATTAATTAGAATACTTACTTTTAGGATAAGTGGAATGGTATTCTTATTGTATTACCCGCCGCCCCTAAAATATGGCAGTGGCGAATTTCGTGGCACCAATAATGTTTCTGATCAAGATATTTTGAAGCATGTGAACAAATATACCGACATTCATTATTACCAATCTATTGCCTAAGATACGTTTCTTTTGTGGACGCTTGTTTTTAAACAATCACTGACAAAAGCAAAACCTTTATTTGTTCAAGAAGCCTATTCTGCCAATTTTGTTTTAGGTAAAGTAAGTTTCCACTCATGGACGCGGATTCAACACGCAGATGATTAAATATAGTGGGTTAGTTGAATTGAATTTAAAATTTTTTTCACGCCAATGTTACAAGAGAAGGTAGTACAGTATCTAGTAAACCAGAGAAATGTTTATATTAAAATTAAAATTGATATACTGCAAAAAACGGTGAGTCGAATGGACTCTCTTGTCCGTAATAGGCTTTTCGGACTACGTGTCAAATTCGACTCCACCAGAATCAAATTCGACTCCACCCGAGTCAAATTCGACTCACTGAGAGCGACTCGGGTGTGTTGAATTTAGCTCTGGTGGAGTCGAATTTGACTCAGTTTGTGTAGACCGAAAAAGCCTATTTCGGAGAATGTCAATTTGACTCACCAGTTTTTGCCGTGTAAAGTCCTTCCCTTCGTTACATATTTTCAATTTTGCGCGATTCATACGAATTTGTTTAAATCCGTAGTGGTGGGCTTCAACGACGCACAAACGTTTTGTTGGCTGTTTTTCGTCAGCCCGCCTACCACCGGCCGGCATTTGTCCAAACAGGTCGGATTTTAAATTTTTTTGCATATTTAAGCTTCTGATGACATTCTCTGATCGTTTTGCATCGAAATTTGTGTTTTCAAAAGGTTTCCTTTTTTCCGAAATAAATGTTTGAAAAACAATTCTTCATCAATTTTTGTACGATTCGATGCCGTATGACGAGTTGAGAGTCGAATGATGTTAAATTTATTGCTGGTTGACCACTACTTCATGAGCTATGGTTAAATAACCGTTTGATTCGTACCCCGGCTACGAGTTTGGCAAGGGCAACGGTGTAGATACTATAATGTACCTACCTTCAAATAAGATTTAATGCAAAAATGGCGAACGTCTTATAACAAATGCCGTTTAATTCCAGGTATTTCCAGTTTATCAACTTTCGGCCCAATTTTTTTGATGTGATTAGGGCCCTCGATTCTTTGGTTTTTTGGAAAACCTTGTGTACCCCAGCAATGACCTTGCCTGAACAATAAGCGAAAATGTCCATGCTTACAAAAGAGGTTAGCACCCCAATAGTACTCGTTCCGACGCCGCTAAACTGTGGATGCCCTTGAATTTCAATTAGCTGAAAGCTGAATACTGGTCAAAATTCAGCTGAAATTTTGTTTGACTTTCCCTGGCCGGCAGTAAGTATATATCATCAGATGATTACATTCTATACTTCATTTATTAACAAAATATAATATATTCAAAATATTGTTAGCAAAGTGGCTTTATATAAACACCCAAGGCTTAGGCTTAGGCTTAGGCTTCAATATATGCTTATAATACTGTTCTACCCTTTGTTCTTTACATTGACAAATATTCTTTAGGCTTGTATACTCCTTTCTTACCCCACACCGCTTCAAACAACCCCTGCATATATCCAACCGCGTATATGCGACCGCCCATGGTATATCCGGAGGCTCGGCCGCCAACATAGTACCCAGCAGCCTTTTCGCCAATTTGATGCCCTGCTTCTCCTTCAAGCAACGGCACATGATCAGGCCTTATCGGTCCAGTGAATCCAAGTTGTTTCCACGTTTCCAGCATTTTCAACATATCGGTTTGCCCGTCGTCTTGAAATACCTAAAAGAATTAGCGAGCAAAATGGTGATTTCAATGTTTATCATTTGACCAAGTAACCAAGATTTAAAGTGAAACACAACACAACATCACAACTTCAGTGAAAAACATAGCCGGTCCGAAAACTTTGAAATGTGTTCGGTGTATATCTGATGGATCGAATATGAACTCTAGGGTGAATTTGACCTCTGGCATCAGGCGTTTGTTTTAAAACATCAAGTATACTTGTAAAAAATTGGTTAACACAATTAAAATATTTAGTGACGTAAAAGCTTTAATACTTCAACAAACCGCGGCACTTTTCCGACAACATCGCGAAAATGAACAAAATGAACTTTTCCAGCCAGCAGGCGTGCAGCTTCCGGTAAATCAACGCCCATCGACGAAATCGTTCCTTGACAAAACGTGACCCCATTTCGAGGGCTAGGCATAAGCTCTGTGGCTCGCTTCAGAGCTTGAGGTGATCCTATGATCCGCGGCAGACCCCTGAGAGATGCAACTGGTGGATCGTCAGGATGCAAGGCTAAGTTGACGCTGCTCTCTTCGGCGACTGGAACTACTTCACGGAGGAACGATTCTAAATTGGTCCAAAGTTGCTCGGGCGATATGGGTCTTCCGTAAGTTGCGCCAGGATGCAGGGAAGATGAACTGTCGCCGGCCTGTATATTTGACGTCGGATAGTAATCAGTGTTTTCGCAGTCGGATTGACGAAATTCGCTGCTCAAAGCCCCGCCTCTTATGGAAACTTCGTAAGAAGTCCGGCTGACCTGTTAATTAGAAAGATTTTTGTGATACCAAAATTGTCCTGGATTTTGATGGCCCTAAGCCGAGTGTATTTCCTGCACAACAGTTAATTCGACGCTGAGTGGTGTTGGCAGAAGAGTCTCAAGGTTAATGGCAATGAAGGTCAAAAATTGCCAGGAGTGCAAATCTGTAAGTTCTTAAACATATTCAGAATGCTTGATATGACAAATTGCTGGGTTGCTGTTGCGAATATACGCAATTGCGGATCCAAAATTTTCAGCTGTTTAAGGATTAAATATTTGTGTTTCGAGTTTCGGATATTTTACAACGGATCAATTGTAAACTCGACATTTTTTAACAATTTCGCCAGAAAACACACTGCGACCTTCAGACGAACCATTAGCATTTCTTTTTAGCACCGACTTATGGTGGAGGGAACACTCCCATTCCGATCCCAATTAATCTTCCACTCAATATACAAACGACATTGAACTATTTAGCTTTACTCTGGTCGTGTTTCAAATTTCGGGACAGCCTAATGTTTGTCGTTGTTTTACACGTCCTAACAATGGATTCACCATGTACAAATCAAAGGCGAATCATTTTTTTCGTTGGATTGCTATAGAGTGAAAGCATACACTAATTTTTTTGCTTGGTCTTAGGCTTAGGCTTAGATATAAGCTTAAGTTTTAGGCTTACTGAGTTAAACCTTTTGTCATTTGTAGCCAGCAAAGTAACATTTTGATCTGACATATTTATATTTCATTTTTCACAATCAAATTTGGTTACAAACCGTTATTTCAGGTGGCATAAAATTGTAGCACAACGTAGGGATGCCAACTGCACCCATGTTACGCAGGCATTGTTTAAATATTTCAATTTGATCAGCGCGTCTCTTAGCGTCGTCGAAGCGTTTAATCTCGTTCATCGGAGGTCCAGCTTAAAACAAGAATGCACACACTTTCAATAGTGTTTAGCACTTATCATTTAGTTTGCTGGCCAATGTAAAGAACAGGGGCGGAACAGTATTATAAACATATTCCTAAGCCTAAGCCTAAACGTTAGCCTAAGCCTAAGCGTAACAATGAGCATATACATAAGCCTAAGCCTAAACCAAGCAAAAAAAATTAGTCTAAAGCTTTAAGCTTCCTCTTTTCTGGTCCCACAGAAAAACGTTCCGCCTCTGACCTTTACATGGGCCCGATGCTTATAGAACATTTCGAAACAGTGTATGGCTAGGTTCAAAATTTAGCACATTTTTCACAGTTTTCCCGTTTTATCCCACCAGGCGGCGTACGCTCACGAATGGTTCTATCCTATAACATTTTGCTCATTTAAGTTGTTCATGACCTCCCTTAATCATTTCACGCCAAAATTTGAATTCTTAAAAGCTGATGTTTTAGCTCCCAAGATTTTCCTTGAAACCCAAAAATTTTATCGTCAAAAATTTGGACAAACTAAAATGCTGTTCGTTGCAGCCTGCGAAGCTATTAAATCGAGTGGTATCAATGTCTCTGCCATCCGACAATTGGTAAACGAGTTATGGTCAAATACTTGATTTGGCTAGCTCGCAGCGTGTTGGGCCGACGCCAAATCAGTTATCTGACAATATAAATCGCAAACCAATCGAAATTTAAATTTCGGTGTGATGATCAGGGAAAGTCGCAGAAGCTAAAATATTCAAAAACATTCAATTCCGACCATTTCTGGGCAAACGCCGACTTTGGAGGGGGATAATGAAACAATCTGCGAGATAGGACCCCGTTGTAAGACATTTTATCGCCTTAAAAACCGAAAAGTTTATAAATTTGTTGCTTCGACCCTGGACCCGAATAGTAAGCGAAAATTTCATCTTATGGTTAAGTATGCGTACAGTGAGCTGGAAATTGTTTTGAACCAGGGCGTTGTGAGTATAAAGTTCAGAAGCGAAGCGAGCGAAAACCCATAGACGCACGTTGAACAAAATATGCGTTTGGGTCACAAATGGAGTTTTCAAAATTGATTTTGTTCGGGTCGGGCCTAATGATTATCGTTAACACCTTCAAAAACAAACAGCGAGACCATTAGAAAAATAGCTTCATTTTGTACTATCATATACGTGATGTTGTCCTGGTTACAGTTGTCATAACAAAACGTAGAACCAACACGCTACGGAATAACTGCTTGGATCTTTATTAACAACAATCGTTTATTCGAGGAACGTTATACGATCTTCAAGTAAAATCCTGGTGTACCCCTGTCTCTAGTAAAAGTTGAATGTGAAACCCTCAACCTTTTTAGATTCAGTGTAAATTTCAGTGAGCTGATTTTTACTCAAAATGAGTTGAATCACTCAGTCTGAGCTTAGGACTATCAGAACTCAGAATTTTAAGTGGATTCTATTCATTGAGTTAAATAACCAATTCACCCAGAGTCAACTCAACGCAGAGTGAGAATCAACTCAACTCTGAATGAGTTAATGTTTAGTGATATTAATTCAGAAATAACCAACTCGCAAGTTGAATTGATATCGTTGGAAGTTACAGAGTTCGTTTTCGCGACCCTAATTGACTAACAGTTCTTTTATGTTTTAATCAAATATTGGTCGTCAATGAACGTTGAATCAGATCACGAGATTCCCAGATTCGTTGCATTGATTCTGGGATTCGGTCTGCGCTTTAATTCAGCGCGGCACCCTGGCATATAAAAATGCAAGGGACGCACGTCAGACCAAGTGATCATCATGGTCAACATTGCAGATCAGGATCTGCCCTATTGACGACAGCGTTTATTTACAAATTATTGTTTACATAAAACCGTTAAAATATATCCCACACCAGGTTTATTCGTTATTGTTTATATTTTTAACACCGGCGATGTCAGAGGTGCAAATGATGTTCGTTCCGAGTAGAGCACAGGGCATCGGTAATAGCTTTATACCAAAAATTAGGGCAAGTAGTGAAAAGCCCACAGATGTACCGTGAGAAGCGTCAACTGAACCCACGGTCCGTGGGCAGGGTGCTCTTCAAAACCTCTAATTTTTTAAGCGAAACAATTTTTATTAGCATGTCCGTTATAAGTTGAACCAGCTTGGGTTGTAAACAATTATTGGATGACACTGGTGGCTCCAACAGGGCCAATTCAGGCTAGGCTCATTCATCCCACAGGGATCAATGGCAAGTTTTGTATTAAAATTTACCATTGAAATGGCGTTTGGCTTCTCGCTCGTTTCGCTCGAGAATTTTTTCTCTATGTCGTGCCGCTCCTATTTTAGAAAAATTTCTGGAACCGCCAAACAGGCGTAAAAAATCTTCTAAAAAATATAGAAGCGGCAAATAGCCGGCCAATCAGTAGACGGTGCGATGCTCTACTGAGGCCCCTTATGGCTAACCAATGCCCCTTGTTTGGTATACTGAGCAATTGTTCTGGATGTAAAAATGCTTAATTTAGCCAAAAACACTTAAAACTGAATCAGACTTGATGGCTTTAGATGGCCAAACTTTAGTCTTAAATTTTTACACGTGTGTCTAAACATTGGTTGACCCTAACACTGCGGAACCCCTGCATAAAGATTAGGACGTGCTAATCTCATGCATAGCAAAATTATCAAACCATGACGCATCGAAAACATTAGGAGCAAATCGAGCGAAAAGCCACCACCAGACACTGCTTTGGTGCAAGATGACGTATGTCGCAAAAAAATGTTACAGGGCGAAAAGTTGACGACTAAATTATTACGTGGGGTTGAAATCCCTACCCCCGCAACAAATACCCCTGTATTGATATGCGGAAATTTCACATTAACTACAAGCAATGTATTTGATAAAGGCACAAAAAGCAACCGCAGTGTTGAGGTTCCACTGGGTCTTCTTCAGTACGAGCTTGGAAGTCCGTGAGCTGTTTGATTGACGTTTACCTTCAATTACTGCCAGCCGCATTCCGTAGCGTTCTACTCGAAGCTTGAGGTCGGCCAATTCATCAACAGTGCGCGGCATATCATTCATATCGTAATAGACAATATCGTCGACACCAAGTTGAGATGCGAGTTTTAAGTTGGAATCTGTGAACGGAGTTACTACCAGCGCGATTCGTGGCCGTTTTGAAGACATATTTTTAGCTGATAACTGAATTTACTTTTAAGCTAAAAAAATTGACTCTGCGGTACAATTTCTGTCCTACGTTGACAAATGTATAGAACAGGGTCGTAACAATAGTACAAGCTTTAAGCGAAAAATAAATCTAAAGCATAAAGCATAAACGTGATAAAAGTATGTTTTTTATAGTTTATATACAACGAAATTTGTTGGGTTTGATCTTCAGTTTTTTTGAAACAATTGAGGGCCAGGCCCTTTGGCAACCCTCTGGCTACGCTCCTGGCTTCATTATCGGAGTGCGGCCTATATTTTGACAATTTGACAAATTTCCTCTTTGTTTTGGTTATCATTGCCAAGCAAATTTTTTTTATGAAATTAGCAACAGTTGAGGAACGTTTTCGTCAAAGTCAATATCATTCTCTATTTTTACAATTACTTTCTTCTCTTTGACTATGAGTACTTCTTAGCTTGATTGTAAATCTAGGCTCGTATTCCCAAATGTACGAAGCACCTATTAGCAGTCGGTGCTGGGTCCTGTATCATTGTAATCAGTGAACGGTGAGCTATTTTTGTGCCAATTGTGAGATAACCAACTGTACGTGTCGGACAGTTGAAAACATAAATTGGCGATAGGTGATATCCGCATTTGAGGATATGGATCCTATAATCTCAAAGCTGTTGAACTTTATAAGCTTTGCGCTATGTAATCGCAGTCTTAGCTGCTGTAATAGAGGAACTCCAGGCCCAAATAAAGTTGAGTTTGCTACTTTAAAGCATACTTAAGTTTTGAAAGTACATTCCCCAAGTATAAAACCTTGCATTATCGCTCACGCTTTTGGGCCCACGTAAAGATCAGGGGCGGAACGTTGTTTCTGCGAGACTGCTTAGGATTATGCTTGTAATACTGTTCCGCCCCTGTTCTTCACATTGGCGAGCTTTTGATACAAGAAAAACGTTTGATTCAACGGATAATTGCAGTACCGGATATATATCAGTAACGAAGGGTGGCGGAGCGTGGGTTAAATCTAAATAACAGTCGGTAACCGAACAACAGGGGGTACCCTCTGGAGACACCAAATATATATCAGCCCTCCCTTTTATTTGGGTCACTACAGTAATCGTTAATGGTCACTATTAGACGAGTATAAAGCTAAGTTAAGCAACGGAAAGCAATTTACAACAGGTTTATGTTGACACAACATTATTAATTGGTAAAAAATACGTTATCTATTAGTATAACAGGTTACAGGAAAAACGTGCAATTACTATTTCTATACACATAAGCTGTTGTTATACACCGTAATCTGTATTAGTGACCAATGTAAAGAACAGGGGCGGAACAGTATTATAACCATATTCCTAAGCCTAAGCCTAAGCGGCAGAAAGCATATTCTTAAGCCTAAGCCTAAGCGTAGAAATGAGCATATTCCTAAGCATAAGCCTAAGCCTACGCCTAGCGTAAGAATGAGCATATTCCTAAGCATAAACCTAAGCCTATGCCTAAGCAAAATGATAAAAATAGTCTATAGCTTAAGCTTACTCTTTTCTAGTCCCACAGAAAAACGTTCCACCCCTGATCTTTGTAATGTGTATTCGTTTTTGCAAATGAGATAGGTGACGTAAAATTTAATTGGTGTCTGACAACAAGGCTACAACCGAATGTCTGTTTGCGGATCCGGATGATAATCGACATATGGATTGTTAATAAATATAGCGATTTCAAAAACTACAAAATGTCGCTCAACCTCCGGTTCCGGTTTGGATTCTGGCTCCGGCAAATTTTGCCGCCCTTTGGCTCCGGTTCATGACTTGTGAGTGTACCCTGGCGTATGATAACAACTTCAAAAGTTTGATCGCGTACAAAAAACCGCAGGACAACATTAACTGTTGTAATTCGCATCAGTTTCCAACTGTCAATTGCTCAAACAAAATTTGGATAAAATTTAGTACTAAAATAACGTTCGGCTTCTCGCTCGTTTAATGAGTTCCAGTACAACTGGAGAAACCAGCAACGTCATAAAACAGGCCCATGTATAGAACAGGGCCAGAACAGTAGTATAAGCATATTCCTAAGCCTAAGCCTAAGCATAAGCCTAAGCGTATGGATGAGCCTATATCTAAGCCTAAGCCTAAGCGTAAGCAAAAAATATAATCTATAATCTAAACCTACTCGTTTATAGACCCACCAGAAACCTGGGCGCCCCTTAAAGTATTATGGGCCAAATATGTTATAGCATTTACAAATATTCGGTGGTACGCACGTAGCGACACGGTTTATACTTAACCGTATGAGTGGTTATAACAAGCTTCTGGATTGTTGCTGGCTTATTGAATTTAATTAAATTGTAATAAATATTTTGTCCCGCTGCGCTCTGCATTAAGACCATAAGTCTTGAAGCAAAAGTGTTTTCTGTATTTTACATAAGTTATATTACTGTCTGATTCAGACTATTTTGAGTTTTAAATATTGAAAAATAAAAAGAAGAAAATGTTTTTTTAAATTGAAATCCTTTGTTTATATACTTATATATTCTCCAGCGCACGTTGCGTGTTTGGCTTACATTCCTTATTTAAAGGAGGGTACAATTTGTGCGAACCATGGCACCGTATGTGTATGGTGTTAGCCGGTTGCAAAGTGCGAGGCTTGGGGGCGTGCAGCTTTTTTGCATATACAACATAATAATAATAATAGCTATATTTTAAAGGTAGACAGGTTGAATGTTTCTGGTAGAAGGTTCGGTTTTTAATTGGTACTTGCGGTTAATGGAAAAGTTGTGTATTACGGTTTATGTTTGTTAAGTGAATAAAAATTGATTAAACGGCGCTATTGAAATTAGCTACATCCGGAGTTACATATGGCATCAAAAATGATCCGCTTATTATTAAATTTAAGGGTATTACATATGATAGCGACCCCCTCTAAATAAGGAAAGTCGACCAAAAACGCAACGTCCGGTGGTACATTTTGTACCATGCTCAACCCGAAGAGCTGCATACTCCTGTTTCATGCACTCGTGATTTCATTGATCTTTGCCGGCAAATGAAATATATATATTTTAAGCTATAACAACTTCACATCTGTTAATTAAAGTATTTTGTGTAAACAATTTTTGAGCCTATATTTCGTATTGTATCAATGTTTCGAAATCTCGCACGCTGACACCTGCTAGCGATAGCTTGCAATTCGTTTCGAAAGGGTTTCTAAAAATTTTCGCCCGGCATCACCCACAATTTGTCCACGGTTGTTTCGTGTACCAGGTAGCAGTTTTGGTGCAGCGGGCACTGAAATTTTAAATATTCAAATTTCACTGACCAATTTCAAATATTCAAATTTCACTGACCAATTTCAAATATTCAAATTTAACTGACAAATTTCAAATATTCAAATTCCATTGAGAAATTTCAACATACGTTTTTAGACATCAAGTTTGTCCGTTCCAATCACGATAATGCGGCATTCAGTTTAATTTAAACGTAAAGGATCATAATGATAAATTTGAAATAAAACTAACATGCGAAACTTATAAAAGTTACCTTAATACAATTTGTTTTAATCAGTGAGAATAATGTGTTGGCTGGTCGTCCCTTAAAGCCATATTCACACGTGCAAGTTTTTGCGAACTTGCACGCGCAAGTTTGGTCACAAGCAACAACTGGCACGCGCAAGTTTGGTCACAAGCAACAACTGGCACGCGCAAGTTTGGTCACAAGCAACAACTGGCACGCGCAAGTTTGGTCACAAGCAACAACTGGCACGCGCAAGTTTGGTCACAAGCAACAACTGGCACGCGCAAGTTTGGTCACAAGCAACAACTTGCACGCGCAAGTTTGGCCACAAGCAACAACTTGCACGCGCAAGTTTGGCCACAAAGCAGCTTTGAAGTTATTATTCACTGAAATTCATACTATTTAAATTTAATTCACACCTGTGAACGCAGTTACAAGTCGCTTGAGTTTCTTGCACCTGCAGTTTAATTGGTCAATCACAATGATGCTATGAAAATACTTGCAGCTGCAAATATTTCGTGCAAGTTGCAACTGCGAGTTCTCGCTGCAAAAACTAGCACGAGCGAATGAAGCTTTAATTAAACTTAGCTTTAGATTTAGATTTTAAATAAGGCTTCAAATCAGATTCAAACTGAAGAAAATGCATCTTTTATGAGCTTGGGTTTGGTTTATTTAACTGTGACGCCACAAGGAAACTGAATCAGAAAGAGAAACACTGAACATCTGTTTTGTAGTTTTCAAAAAACAATGTTTGAATTTGTGACTTAACAATAAAATCCAGGGCGTTCACGATTGGTGGACAGTCCGCAATCAGAAATAGTTAGCAGGGGAGGGGCGAGTAGAATTATTTTCAACGCGGCCAGGAAAATATTTTTGAACATAAGCTTGTTTTGAACCTGTGACGCTGTAGAACATTTCTGGACTGCTAGGCTGCCCCACAGGTATAGATGACCATAGGAGATGCGGCGTCTCTACTCGTCTCCCCCGTTGCCACGGAAGCAGCACCTGACCCAAAACTGAAGAGAGCCACATATGCTTAGGTTTGGTTCATTGACTCTTGCCGCAATGTGCGCAAGAGCCATTAAATATACTAACTTTCTCCTGGACAGTAACCACATGTGCTTGGACACGCCATTGTCACAATCCATCGAACTGGTCTCTTCAAAGACGTACACAATTGAACGTCTGTAAACAAAAAATTATTCACCATTGTTAAAATGGCCACTGTTACTTTTAGGGACGTAACAGTAGATTAAGCGTATTCCTAAGCTTAAGCCTAAGCCTAAGCGTTGCAAAATATGTTTCTTAAGCCTACACCTAAACCTAAGCAAAAAATGTAATCTAGAATCTAAACCTACACTTTTATAGACCCACCAGAAACCTGGACATCTCTACCTGGGCCGTTAAACTCGACATGCAGATTCGTTGTCCAAAGTGTGAAGTATGATTTATTTGACTCCGATTGTGTTACAACCAGACCAACGAAATAAGCGTCCATATTCTCAATGCGTTTAGCACCTATCATCAGTTGGGTATAGGTCTTGTAGTTTTCGAACTTGTCAATTTTGGATGCGTTACATTTCGAGTTTTTGTAAACAAATTATAGCGGATTTTATACTCAGGTCAGACATTTTTGATTTTCACCGATGACGTGAAACAATTATGGTGTGACGGTCAATGTAGAGATATTGTTTGTACACAAAATGATTTAGCTGTTCTTACTCAACTACATTTATCGGTTTAGTAAAATCTGTGCAATGAAACAACACCACAAGAACTCAAGAAATGTTAAATAATAACAATATACAGCTAGACCATGTATAAAACAGGGCCGGATCGTTTTCCGGAGCGGCTATAATAGAGTCAGTTTAAGCTTTAGACTAATTTTTGTTGCCTAGGCTTAGGCTTCGGCTTAGGAATAGGCTCGTCGATACGCTTAGGCGTAAACTTAGGCTTAGGATTAAACTTAGGCTTAGGCTTTAGACTTAAGAATATTATTATACTGCTGTTCCGGCCCTGATCTATACATGGGCCGAACAGATGAAGAAATTAAACCTAGAACCTTTAGAACTAAGACCAATTCATTTACAATATGATTAATGTGTACAAAATAATTCACAACCTGGCGGTTTAGCAATTTAGGCGATTTATTCGAGTTACACCAAAACAAGAACCAGGACGGCATCGATTTAAGTTAAACGACTCGTCGAGAGGAACCAAACACGCTTAAGAATACAAGTTAAAATTAAACAAAATGGCTTACCATCTTCGCATCCGCCGCATGGCCTTGCATCGACAGTCAGTCCGCAGCCAATAACCGTGCCGATCGCTCTGAAAAAAGTAATCATCATGGACATTTATAAACATTTAAAATCCGAGGAACATAAGGAATTTTTTGGGTACAGCATCATGATTATTCAGGGTTTGCACTATATACTGCCTAACCATTGGACAATGGCTAGTTTAGTGGACACAATCCCAAGTTTCCGTCGTGTCAATGTTTATGAGCAAACCCGAATGCAATAAAAATTAAACAAAGCAATAATAAATACAATATTGACACAACAGAAAATCAGCAGTTTTTTGTTCATTCAGTGCATAAAATGGTTTCTTTCATGAACGCTGCCCACATGCCAAATTAGCCACACAGATCTTCTTGCGCAGATGCCTTAAAACAATCGTTTGTACAATTTTTCGCCTCAAATGTCTCCGGACCAGCTTACCCCCCATCAGCATCGTCACAACCGTCAGCATTTTCCGTTTCCGGCTGTCCAACAAATTTAGCATCCGGATCTTTGAATTTTGTAAATTCGTTCAGATTTTGATCTGCAGACTGTTGTATGGTACCTGAAAAATTGTAATTAAACTCAAACAGTGGTATATTATAATTCAACGATGCAATGTCCCAAAGTTAAAATAAATCGTTGCGTAGTAAATATCATTTGGGTCTTCACAGCTAAATGAGTCTAAATTTGACAGTTTAGCGTTGCGTACTAAATATCATATGGGTGTTCACAGTTGAGACTCTAAATTTGACAGTTTGGCGTTGAATTTTAAAGCGTTTCGCCAAGCCAAGTGACCGTGGCCAAGCCAATATTCAGCGTTCGCTAACGTGTAATCCGGTCCAACCTCAGGCGGAGTCAACGTGCGTATAGGATAAATTCAAAAATATATCAAAGTTTAAAGGCTAAGAGTCTTTCATTGAAGGATCTGATAAAGTATGATGCCAAGCATTAGTGCCGATATTCTCAAATGTGTGCAGCGCCTATTTACCGTTTGGCAACATATCCTTGTCTGCCTGGAACTGGAAAATCGTCCAGTTCGAAATTGAGTACTCATTTTGCATTTATGGTCTACATATTTGTAAATAGTCAGATTCGCAGCTGCAGCAGTTTTCTAGTTTGAAACGTTATCGCTAACTGACAGTATATACTATATTCAGTCGACAATATGCGCTCAGGTTTTACCCGTGACTTATTTTTTGGCCACTTACCATCGGCGACCATCGACTCAAGTGTTTCGTAGTCACCTTTCGCGAGCGAATTCATTAGACCAAGATCAGTAAATCGTTTCAAGTCTTGCTAAGAAAATCGACTTATGTAAATATCAGGTGTGGACCGATTTTTTCGCGGGATTGCAATAGAATAATCTTACGCTAAAGACTAATTTATATTTGTTTAGGCTTAGACTTAATAGGTATATATGCTTATTTTTACGCTTAGGCTAAAGCTTAAGCTCACAGATATTGTTATACTCCTGTTGCAAACCTGTTCGTTACATTGGCAAGAAAATTCAAAAATATATTTCCTGCCCCAAGTTGCACATGCCCCTGTTAGTCGATCTGAGTCTACTGGGTCAAACTGGAATATGTAGGGCCAGGTATGCTTGCATACAGATTCAGTTTAGCTATCCGAATACACACAGTTGTAATTTATTATACACTGTAAGCTCCAATGAGTTAATTAATTAACTCAGAAGGAAAGTTAGTTATTTCTTAGGTAACAATAGAAAATTTTAGTTCACTCTGAGTTTCGTTGATTCTTACACTAAGTTGAGTTGACTCCGAAGAAGTTGATTAATTAAATCAGAATGAATTAAATCAACTCAGAATTCTGAGTTCTGACAGTCCTAACTCAGACTGAGCGATACAACTCATTCTTGTAAGCATGTGAGACATGTTTGCCCGTTATGTGCATATGCAGTACAGTGCAGTGCATTGCATGTATGCTAGCTAGCAGCATACGGTCGACATATATAGTCGACAAAAATGCCTTTGGAGAGGCGGGCTACGTGGCGCAGTGGTAGAGTGCTCGCCTTAAGGATCCATAGGCTGAGAGTTCGATCCCCGCTGTAGCCCGCTTTTGCAGCTGCTTAGTAAACGGTCTGATGTCCATCAGATCTAACCTAGACTGACAATTTTGAGTTAAACTCAATTCACTGGAATTTACAGTGTATTAATCAAACTTGAGACAAAACTGTGAAAAACAATTTTGAAATATTTCAACTTACATTAGGATCGAAGGAACGAGTAAATTTTACTGTATTCGTATTCCGACCAAATTGTGCCTGTGACAGACATGCAGGCGACAAGTATCGACATACTGGAGTCAAATCTTGACATGAAGATTCTAAAATATCACTTTCTACGGTCAATGTTACTTTAAGAGGTGTAACAATAGATTAAGCGTATTCCTAAGCCTAAGCCTAAGCCTAAGCAAAAAATGCAACCTAGAATCTAAACCTACTTGTGAGAAGTTCGGGATTTTGACTTAAGCCGGTATCCTGTATCGCCTGTTATGTTCTTTATCTCGATGTATGCGCATCGCTCTGATTTAGTAAAACGCGGCCGGTAAATGTTTATTATAAATCCCCAACCCGAAACCCGTATGACACAAAATACCCAAGATTAAGGCCAGCAAATTACAGGTTATGCAATTTAACTGGTAACCCGAGCCGAAATCCTTAAAGCCGACGTCTGAATCTAATTTAATCCAGCCACTGGCTTTACCGTATCCAATACTTTTGCCGTTTTCCAGAATCCGTGCAATTCTAACCCCGTTAGAATTACACCCCGTTAAACCGTGTACTCTAACCCCGTTAGAGTTACACCAAATTTCCGACCAATCTAACCCCGTTAGATTTGGCCCAGCCGTTGTAGAATAATAAATCTAACCCCGTTAGATTTATTAGACTACTTTTTCCCAGGTTTCCTTTAATACCCCAAGTTTCCTTTAACACATGCCACCAGTATTCTATACTGGGTAATACCGCGCCTTGCGCACCGCCAATTAACACCGTGATGCCGTAATTCCTTCACATCCTATGCCACCGTGACAATTCCTAATTTAAATCAATTTGACCTTACTTATTAAAACTTCCGCTTTCAACGCCCAAACCGTAATTCAAGAAGAACAATGTACAAAACCGCTCACCGCCAACCAAATAAAAATAACCACCGACTTGTAGAAAAGCAAATACCAAAACTGATTCCGGTCCTGGCTACCCATATCGGCATCTCGACCTCATTTGCATTTTTGCCGACACCCACAATTGGGTGTCCGCAATGCGGTTGAGGTCCAGAGCCGCACATCCGGTACTACAACAACAACAACAACAACAATACGCCGGAGACACTCATAATAAAGCACCATATTGGTGCTGACATAGCCTAGCTATGTCGTTATCCGCAGATTAGGCCAACTAAATATGCGATACTAATCAATACCGTCATACGGCCACGCAGGGCCCCAGGTAAGTTTACATTGCGGACGCAGCCGCCATAACATAGTTTTACAAATTTCTACGCCCTGTAGCAACGCCTAAGCCTAACTTAAGTTCTAAGAGAGACTAGGTGGAGCCAGGAACTCCCTTAAGGTGTGGTTTTGATATAGGGTTTTATTTTTAGTTTTAGTTTTTAGTTTGAAATAGGTTTAAGTGTGGCATAGCCACCTACACTACTCTTTTATGGATCGGCCAGAAACCTGGACGCCCCTTAAAGTAACATGGACTCTTTCTACGGTCAATGTTACTTTAAGAGGCGTAACAGTAGATTAAGCGTATTCCTAAGCTTAAGCCTATGCAAAAATTGCAATCTAGAATCTAAACCTACTCTTTTATGGATCGGCCAGAAACCTGGACGCCCCTTAAAGTAACATGGACTCTTTCTACGGTCAATAATGCTATGAAATGGCCACTAGTTAAATTTGAACGTTTTGTTTTATATAATACGGATGCAGAAGATTTATGCGTACTGTTTAAATACTTCATGTGGGCAAATATCGACTCAGTTTTAGCTATGGTTAAATTCGGATGGGAAATCGAACAATGATTTTATTTTAAAAACAACGAACTTGTAGTGCCATTCAACTCACTTTAAATTCTACGGTCTGAAATATTTAACTCAAAGGAAAACTTAAAATTGTACCCTGAACTAAAACTTTAATAAAAGGGCAAAATCGTTGTAGCAACCCATCCTGACATAGGGTGTTGTTGACTCTGAGCAACTTAGCGCAATGTGTATACGTTAAAATAATGTACAGCGCGCACACTGTCTAACAAATAACAACACGTGTGAACAGCATACAATCTCCACAAGAAGTGAGAGCTCTCTCCAGCTCGAACGTCCAGCTCCAGTAAATGAGCGTTAATGATGACCGCCTATCCTTCCAGCTTCCATGGTACAAAACGTAGCATAAAATAACATCTCAATCGAAATTAAAAATATTCATGTGAGAATAAATAACTTAGGCTAAGAGTTTGAAAAATATTATTAACGTTATTATATTGGAAACAACTGTACAAAATGTTTTAATATTCAGCAATCGGCTCTCACAGCTGTATCTGCATAAGGGTTGCGCTATACTTTTTTTGACGTGCGTCACCGTGCGGCTCCGTCCGTCACCGTGCGGCTCTGTCCGTCACCGTGCGGCTCTGTCCGTCACCGTGCGGCTCTGTCCGTCACCGTGCGGCTCCGTCCGTCACCGTGCGGCTCCGTCCGTCACCGTGCGGTATCGTGCGCAAATAACTCACGTACGATAACGTATGGTGACGCACGGCGACGGACGTCAAGTATAGCGCAACTATAACAAATGAATTGATTACCCCAAATCTAACAGCCCTAATTGGAATAGACAACCTCTAGCTGTTGTACTTTTACAACGGAGAGATGTCCTACTTTTGTTGCTGTACGTTCTAAATACCTAAAAGACATAGCTAATATTTATACGTCATCATTGCTCAAATTTCATTATCTGTTTAAAACGATTTTCACCACAAACAACATATTTTTCCTTTCTCCGAACGCCACTAAATCTATTGTTATTTCGACGGCAGACCGCGGTGCTGATTTTCATAAAGTATTACCGTCCGGTAAAAAGAAAGTCCGAATCGAGCAGTCTCTAAAGACAGATACCCATTTTAAAATGAATTCTGCCAGGGGCCGTGTAGGTATATATCATACTAACACCTTCTAGCATAGAGTAGACTCTGAGCAACTCAGCGTAATGTGTATATAGCACAACAATGCACAATACACTGCGTATACCTATTACTACGCGTATACGTAGTATAAAATGTCCACAAGACATGAGAGCCCCGATCGCTCGAGCGTCAAGGTCCTATTGTTGAGAGGTGATGGTAAACGCTTCCCACTCCAGTTCCAAGTTTTGAATCGCAGCATAAATACAGGTTTCAGGTGAAATAGAAAATATTCATGTGAGAAAAGGTAATCGGATCATGAACCAGCTTTCTCTAAGCTTTCGTACTACAGCGGTGAGTTTCATAAAATTCTGCAGTCCAGTAACGAGGAAGTCGTAATCGAGTTATCTCTAAACTTACGTGGTTTCACTTCTGGATCAGCCGTCACGGCATCTGTTTCCGTAGCTGTCTTGTCTGTTGTTGGTAATTGCGTCGTTGCAAATGTAGTAGTTGCCATTGGTTCTGTTGTTGCTATTGTTGTCGTTTTCGGAACTGTTGTTGCTAATGTTGTTGTCGCTGGCGTTGTTGTTGTTGTCGTCGTTGTCGTTGTTGTTGTCGTTGTCGTTGTTGTTGTTGTTGTCGTCGTCGTCGTTGTTGTTGTTGTCGTTGTTGTTGTTGTTGTTGTTGTTGTTGTTGTTGTCGTCGTCGTCGTTGTTGTTGTTGTTGTTGTCGTCGTTGTTGTTGTTGTTGTTGTTGTTGTTGTCGTCGTCGTTGTTGTTGTCGTTGTTGTCGTTGTTGTCGTAGTCGTTGTCGTTGTTGTTGTTGTTGTCGTTGTTGTGGTAGTGGTTGTTGTAGTAGTTGAAGTGGTCGTTGTTGCCTTCGTAGTTGTTGTTACTGCAACAGCAATATATCGGATTGATAGATCGATCACATCTTGCTGGATAATAGCGTTTTGAACTTTATACTTCTTATGACAACATTAACGGCCCATGTAAAGATCAGGGGCGCAACGTTTTTCTGTGGGACTAGAAAAGAGTAAGCTTAAGCTTTAGACTATTTTTTGCTTGGCTTAGGCATATGCTTAGGCTTAGGAATATGCTCATTCTTACGCTTAGGCTTAGGCTTAGGCTTAGGTTTAGGTTTAGGCTTTTAGGCTTAGGAATAAGCTTATAATACTGTTCCACCGCTGTACTTTACATTGGCCACATTAGCATTAAAAACGATAACTAACAGCAACCAGTGGAAAATGTGCCAAAATTTTGAAATCGAACTAAAAAATTAATAAAACTTCTATTAATGACCATTGTTTTTGAAATATATTATTTGAAAACCAAATGCTGTTTAAGTTTTAAGCTAAACTTGTGTAACTTCCATACTTACAGTCTTTTGATCCACCCGATCCGCTGCCACCTTTGCCTTCGTTACCGCCGCTCCAGCCGGATCCACCAAAATACGATGTGTATTCGGCACCTGGTAATAGTGAGCAATCGCAAGAATAACAGTCAGCCCTTTTGAAAAAATTTTGGCACCACTAGAAAATTTTCAACCTTAGCTGTAAGTCAACGAAAAATCTTTATATGCCATTCCTGAAAATTTTTAGCTCACCCTAGCAAGGTGAGCTGGCTACGGGACTGAAGCCATTTTACGATAATTTAATAGCTATCTATCTCTGAAAATACGTTTTGAACGTTTTCCGTGCCATATCAAATCAAAGTGAATTATTTTCCAGCAGCGCAACCAAAATTTCATTTCAAACGGGATATAATCTCGCATGTAAGAAACTATTTTACTTACAGGGATGCAAGTAAATAGGCCAATGTAAAGAACATAGGCGGAACTGTATTATAAGCATACACTGTAAATTTCAATGAGTTGATTAATTAACTCAGAGTGAGAATTAGTTATTTCTGGTTATTTCTGAGTTAATAAAAGCAAATAATAATTCAGTCTGAGCTGATTTAATTCTGAGTGAATTGATTAATTAACTCATAATGAGTTCAGTCAATTCAGAATGGTGAGTTCTCAAAGACCTATGTCAGAGCTCAGGCTTCTGAGTGGATTCAACTCACTCTGAGTTAAAATCAACTCACTGGAATTTACAGTGTATTCCTAAGCCTAAGCCTAAACCTATAAGCCTAAGCCAGGCAAAAAATAGTCTAAACGTTAAGCTTACTCTATTCTAGTCCCACAGAAAAACGTTCCGCCCCCGATATTTACATGAGCCGTAAATTTAAAGCGTATTTCGTGTTGTTTTTCATCTGTTCAAAAGTTTCAGTGGGGGTATATCACCGTTTTCACACCACCCCTGCTGAGAGTTATTCGAGTTCTTACTACTTTTTCACTGAAAACCACTAACGAATCGTACGGTAGAAATATACTTCATAAAAGGCACAATTAATAGATATCAGGCAAAATTGTTTTAGGAAAATCAAACAAACACATGGTATACTTGTCATTGCTCTTAGCACTAGTTTGCTTCCAGATTGAGCACAGATGGTACCGGTTCTTTTTGACATATCGGTAGATATTGCACTGCGAGGATATAGCTTGCGACCATTATAAATGCATGCTAAAAGTATAAAAACACTCAAATTTAGCATACTGTTGAAATCATAATGGCTCACTTCTGCGATCATTACACCCAGTTGTGTTAGACCTTTTACATATAGCTGCTCAGACCGCTTTCCGAAACCGCTCTTTATCCTGCTTAATCTGGCACATGGGACCACGGGTGCCTCGGGTGTGAGCTGACACTCCTCGCCAAATGGGGGGTGGTACTCACACCCCTGAAACCCAATATAATCACGGGTAACCGCTGAAATATAGAACATATACGCAAAAAATTTATACTCTGGCTTAAATTGACCTTGTCTCTTATTTAACTGTTCTTTGCCTACTTCGAATCTGATTCCACAAGATTGGTAAAAAACGGAATTTTAGATTTTTCCCATTTTCGTATTAGCAGCTGTGACGTTTTACATCCCTAGAAAAAATCAAACCTGCCCGTCTATACAGTTTAGTTTGCGCTCCAAAAAAATTCTAAAAATTTTTTATTCTAAACTCTCGATAGTCTTGAAATGAGAATACAGAATGAATACAAATGCCAACATTTAAAAATAAGAGTCTTTTAAATACTGCATGAGCATTTAAATGAAAAAAAGATAATATTTTTATACCAACACTAACGGAAAAAATTATTAATGATATTTGGTACTGACATCTTGTAGACGTTGTTTGGCGTCTCCTTTTTAGAATAATTTATTCGATGAAGATTTTAAAACTATTCGCAATCTCACCTCGATAGACCCAAGCGACAAGTCCGTTTCGATCAACATTACAGCTTACATCGTATTTGCCTTCTACGATTGTTGTTTTACCAATATCATACTTTTGAACTCCGTTACTGCATTGCCATGCTAAAAGTGAAAAAATGCATACACTTTCTTAAAAACCTTGGCCCATTATTCTCAAATGCATATAGCACCTATCACCAGTTAGTAATATTTTTTAAAATTAACGAACTGTAGCAATTACAAATCTCAAAATTTGCACAGAAGTAGAGTAAATGGAATGCAACATTTGTGCTTAATCTCAAACCTCATCATTCGCTGGTTCCAAAGTTACAAGACCTGTCACCAACTGGTAAAAGGTGCTACACACGTTCGAGAATACGGATTCTACTCTGCCGTTGCATGTTGCAGCTGCAAATTTTATTTGCAAAAAGTTGCACGCGCGGGTTGCAGTTGTTGCACTAAATGTGCTTTGAACTGAACAAAACAATTAAATCCGCGGACGTCCAACGACGAATTAAGCCATAGTTTTCGTTGCAAAAACTTGCCAAATGTATAACTATGGCCAATATTCTCAAATGGGTATAGCACCTTATCACTAGTTAGCGACCTAAGCTAGCCTTGAACAAACGTTGGCGCGTAAGCGTAAGCTGGAACATAACCCTAAGTAATCCTATTAAGCCTAAGATTAAACCAATGTAATTCTAAACCTATATTTTAAGCCTAACCTTCCCAGTTTCCTAAGTCTCCGTATGCCAGTGAGCAAGCACCAATCATGGACTGCGATCGCTGTTAAATACAAAAAATCATGGCCAGTGTTACTTTTAAGGCCGTAACAGTAGATTAAGCGTATTCCTAAGCCTAAGCCTATGCCTAAGCGTTGCAAAAGACTACGCCTAATCCTAAGCCCAAGCCTAAGCAAAAAATGTAGTCTACAATTTAAGCCTACTCTTTTACAGACTCACGGAAAACCAGGACGGTCGTAAAAGTAACATGAGCCAAAATCATAATATCAAATTTTACTTGCTAATCTTTGCATTTTCCATCCACGACATTGAAACCAAATATTGTCAATTTTTGCAGCCTTATACAAATAGACTTGATATACTTGTCCTGTTGAACCAGTGTAGGCACATCCTGAAAATATTAAACACAAATATTAATGAAGGAATATATTAATTAAATGTGACTGTTCAAACCGAAATCGTAGAAAGGTCCATTTACTTTCAGAAAGAAAAGAAAATGACTTTTCAAACGTGTGGGACAATATTCTCAAATGAATTTAACACCTAACACCAGTTAGCAACGCGTCGTCGGACTGGCGAACACGCTTGCAATTGCAAATTTCAAAATTGGTACAGTAGGAGTAAAAAATCATCAAATCCAACGGCTTTGCTGGATCTCAAAGATCTTCGTTATTACTCGTTCGAAAATAAACCTGTCACCAACTGTTGATAGATGCTACACATATTTGAGAATACGGGTCCTAGCTATAGGGTTATATATATTATAACGAAATACTGACTTTGCTTCAAACATCATTTCTACCAAATGTTCTGTGAAAAGAAAACTATACACCTGCTTCACTACAAGCAACAAAACTAAACTTAACCAGCCAAACCTAAATTCACCTCCAAATCTGAGCGTTCCCCACCCGTCATCAAAACCTAAAGGATATTATCCTGGTTGCTATCTTTATCACGATAACTGACCCTGGGGCACCCCATGGGAAGGCACTGGGATGTCGTGCCTCCCAAATTTGGTTTGCGCGCCCCAACAATTATTCGGCGGACACCCCCTGAACTAACCTATTGCACCACTTCGGGCTTCCAAGTTATAAAACGTGCATTTGAATACATACTGTCGTTCTGACCAAACCTGATTTACTTTGTAGGTTTTAGAACGATCAAAGTATCCGGTACACGTGGTTGCTAAAAATCAAAAATGCATAATACAACAATGTGCAACTCTTGGGGTTCCGCATGATACAAAATGAACCACTGGGTGTTGCGGTTTTTGGCCGACTCCCGTTTATTTAGAACGGGCCGCTATCATGGGTGAATAGCCCTAAATTTAACTATAAGCAGATCATGTTTTTGATGCCATATACGTACAGTGCCATGGTTCGCACGAGTTGTACCCCGTTTAAATACGGGGTGTAAGTCAAAAACGCAACGCGCGCTGGGTACATTTTGTATCATGCAGAACCCGCTGAGTTGCATACTCTTGTATCGTGCACTCTGGCTAAAATTAAGAAAATTTCCAAAAATAAATTTCTTGCTGAAAATGTTAAAATATGGATACGCGTGGTATTTATAAAGCTGCAAAGACAATGATACTATGATACGCAACTTAAGAGTCATTTTATACTGTAGTGACCCGAATGAAACCCGAGGGGTAATAATAGACGGGTGTTTTCTATTTTGAGCCTGAACCAATACGAGTCTACATTCGTAATTAAAGTCGGTATGGATTGAAGCCACGAATCCTAATTAGAATAAGTAAATGTTAATAACCCTACTTAGAATGTGTACATGGTTTATGGACCAAATAATGTTCAGAACAGAATGTAATCACTCAAAGTATACATTAGATATATTCATAGAAATTTATTGAAATTTTAAGAGTAGTTTTAGAGAATGGTATAAGTCAAAGACGGGTGGGGTTAAAATTACAGGTGTGGATTGGGAAATAAAGAAACAGTCCACAACAGGCCAGACACGGAAAGCATCCGGTGGCGAGGCAAAACAAATATCAGTCTCGTTTAGTTGGGAACACTTCTGTAGTTAACGGGTTAATAAGGTTTAACTTAGACGACGAAATACCTAAAAATATTCAACTCAAATTAACAACTATGAACTAAGCTAGTTGAGTTGCGAAATGTTTTCCAAACTACTGCTGGTTTCGAAATGGCCCTAAGAACCCCAAAGAATGGAATCTTTAATTCATGATTGGGCGTGGAACGACCAAAGGTTATCAGAAGTCGAAAATTGCAACCTAAATAGACTCCTACATGAGAAACGCCACCTCGGGGGGAACTCAACCCAACCTGAAAAACTTTTGGGCCCCGTAGAAAATTTTCAACCTTGCTTGTAACGCATTGAATACCTTTATATGCCCCTCGTAAAAATTTTAAAGCCCACCCCCAGAAAGGTGAGCTGGCTGAGGGCCTGCGCCTAAGAGTACAACTTAAATGACTCAGTAATGAGTAATCGTTGATTGGTGCGTAACCAAAATACGACGTACATTTCATTTTCGCCCAATAGGATCTTGTTCCGCTTTCTTGACACTGATACCAGACGCCGGAGTATAGTTCGGCGTGATATTGGACATTTGTTACTTTTCCGTTGAAAACACATCCTAAAAACGAGTATAAACAAGCACTGATCAACCGTTAGAAGAAGTGTTAATTTGTGAGATTTTTAAGACAGTAATTTGTTAATTTTTACCTTCAAATTTATGTTAAACCAAGAGTGGATAAATAACAAGAGTGTGTAACTCTTGTGGTCCCGATTGGTGCAAAATGTACCACAGGGAGTTGCGTTTTTGTCCGACGCCCCCTTGATTAGAGTGGGGTTGCTATCACATGAATTCCCCTAAATTAAACTATATTGGAACATGTATAACACCGCATACATAAAGGGTCATGGTTCGTATCGGTTGCAGCTCCCTTCTAAATAAGGGGGGTACGGCAAAAACACAACGCGTGCCGGGTACATTCATTTCTACACAGCTTGCGCCCAGTTGCACACTCTTGTTAAATAGCGATCCACTCTTGATTAAACTAAGTGAACGATTGAAGCCTCGGCCCATTTAAAGATCAGGGGCGGAACGTTTTTCTGTGAGACTAGAAAAGAGTAAGCTTTAGCTTTAGCCTATTTTTTTACATGGCTTAGGCTTAGGCTTAGCAATATGCTCATTCTTACGCTTATGCTTAGGCTTAGGCTTAGGCTTACGAATATGTTTATACTACTGTTTCGACCCTGTTCTTTACCGAAGCCTCTAAGAACTAAATCACAATAGAAGTAAGGTGGGTTGAGCAGTTTGTTAGCAAACGACAATTGAAACTTTGACGCAGGACAGCCAAATATAAAGTATGAGCTGTTGTACACAGATTTCCACACATTCACACTTAGGCGTAGGCTTACATATTTTAAAAACGGCGTTTCTATGCCTGAACCTATTAAGTCTGAGCTTAATTCATTAACCTTAAACGCGGGGGAACGGATACAAAAGCAAAAATATGCAACAATAATATTACCTGCGACTCTTATTGAAAATCCTTTGCTTGAATGCCAATAGCATATGTACTGTGTGGTGCCCGAAATCCAACGTTCCCATTTCTTGCGCGTTTTTCCATTATCGTTGCAGCCGCTTTGTTGTGCTGAAATGCAAAATCAATGTTTAGAGGTTTTTAGAAGAAAAAGTTAGCTTTGAAATTTGCGAATGCTAAGTTCGTATTTGTGGTCTTAATTACGATTAAGCTACTTTAATTGCCGACCGGAAGCGTCGACAAACTTTTTTGATATCCTGTGGATAAGGGGGTGGAAAAAATTGTGCCTTTGGGACAATCAATAATATTAACCGTGTGATTTACGAGTGCTCCTGACTATAAACGTATCTTCACAGTTCTTGCGTCTTATTAATTATTCAGCACTCGGTTGACTTTGTAACTGGCCTAAAAGTAGACAAGGTACATGCCTTGGTACCGTAAAAAAGACCTGCTCAAAAATACGTATTGAAATTAGTATTAGGGTCACTGGAGCCTAAATCCAACTCTACACCTTTCTAAATCCTTAGACTAAATAAATTTTTACTCGCATTTGAAATCGAGCTCAGACCTGCAACTGGAAATTTACGGTTGAGAGGGCATGAAGATTTCCAGACGGGACAAACAAGTTTTTTTTCTATCATAAACCTTTTAATGCAGTTGAAAACATCTCTTTAAATGTGACGACGCTGTTCGTAAAGAAACAGGGCGCGCCGAGTCCCCCGCCCGTAGTTGCGAGCCAGATCAAAATAGACAAAAAATGAAAACAAATCCTGCAATTTATTTTTCATACACGATTTATATTGTCGAACAACGTATCCTGATGAACTTTTGGCACATTTATAGTCGTATCCACCTTCAGTCAGTTGCTGTCCAACGGTCATCCGGGTGCCTGCGTTTGTAGTACACGCTAAAATGTATTTTTCGTAAAATTCAACCATTTCGCTCGTGTACACTTCGTCACACAGGCGTAGGCTAAGTCTAAGGTTTCAAAAACCGGTTAACTTAAGCCTAAACCTGCCTCACAATGGCGTAGCCTAAGCCTAATGTTTCGAAAACCGGTTAACTTAAGCCTAAACCTGCCTCACAATGGCGTAGGGTAAGCCTAAGGTTTCGAAAACCGGTTAACCTAAGCCTAAACCTGTGTAACTTGAGACGGATTGGGTTTTTAAACAAAACCTAAGGTTTCGAACAAGGCGTAGCCTGGCCTGAACCTGGGTAGGTTTAGACTAAGCCTACGGTTTCGAAAAACATTTGCCTAAGCCTAAACCTGGGGACGGAATGCGTTTAGACTGGAGCCTAAGGTTTGAAAAAGCTTTACCTAAGCCTAAACCTAAACCTGTGTAACGAGGGATGCAAAAATGCTTAGTTAAGTTTAAACCTGGGAACGGGTGGGTTTAAACAAAGCCTAAAGTTTCGAAAAATACCGAAGCCTAAACCTGAGGACGAGTAAGTGTTTAGAATAAGCCAAAGGTTTCTATAAAGGCTAACCTAAGCCTAGACTAAACCTGTGTAACGTGAGACAGTCTTGGCTTAGCCTATGTTCAGGGTATTCGCTGATGTATCTAATTGTTCAATTGTATCAATCGGCCGGCGGGTACGCAGTCAATTCCTGCGGAATCCGGAAGTTTCACCAACTGTACATACGTCAAACTTTTACAATCCACTGATTGGTGGAATAAATTGATTTTGTCACCAACCTCGGGCGGCGACATCTTTCTTCGAATGAACGTTAGCCTACTGTAGAAGCTTCATTATAAGAGTTGCACTATACTCGCCTCGCGTTTCCGCGCGTCGGTGTGCGGAATCATATAATGTCGCACGCCACCAAATTGATTTTGCCTATATTTTTTGTTTAAGCAACGGATTGCGGCACGGTGCAGCATCAGGCACAGTAGAGTATAATACCACAACCTTAAGGTGTTTCTAACTAAAGATTTCACGTTGTAACCTTTTATGTATATGTTTATCTTGTAGGTGAGGGCTATTGAAACCAGGTTTTTCTTGTGGGTGAGGGCTATTGAAACCAGGTTTTTCTTGTAGGTGAGGGCTATTGAAACCACGTTTTTCTTGTACGTGAGGGCTATTGAAACCAGGTTTTTCTTGTAGGTGAGGGCTATTGAAACCAGGTTTTTCTTGTAGGTGAGGGCTATTGAAACCAGGTTTTTCTTGTAGGTGAGGGCTATTGAAACCAGGTTTTTCTTGTAGGTGAGGGCTATTGAAACCAGGTTTTTCTTGTAGGTGAGGGCTATTGAAACCAGGTTTTTCTTGTGGGCGAGGTCTATTGAAACCAGGTTTTTCTTGTACGTGAGGGCTATTGAAACCAGGTTTTTCTTGTAGGTGAGGGCTATTGAAACCAGGTTTTTCTTGTAGGTGAGGGCTATTGAAACCAGGTTTTTCTTGTAGGTGAGGGCTATTGAAACCAGGTTTTTCTTGTAGGTGAGGGCTATTGAAACCAGGTTTTTCTTGTGGGCGAGGTCTATTGAAACCAGGTTTTTCTTGTAGGTGAGGGCTATTGAAACCAGGTTTTTCTTGTAGGTGAGGGCTATTGAAACCAGGTTTTTCTTGTAGGTGAGGGCTATTGAAACCAGGTTTTTCTTGTGGGCGAGTGCTATTGAAACCAGATTTTTCTTGTAGGTGAGGGCTATTGAAACCAGGTTTTTCTTGTGGGTGAGAGCTATTGAAACCAGGTTTTTCTTGTAGGTGAGGGCTATTGAAACCAGGTTTTTCTTGTGGGTGAGGGCTATTGAAACCAGGTTTTTCTTGTGGGCGAGGGCTTTGGAACCAGATTTTTCTTGTAGGTGAGGGCTATTGAAACCAGGTTTTTCTTGTGGGTGAGGGCTATTGAAACCAGGTTTTTCTTGTAGGTGACGGCTATTGAGACCAGGTTTTTCTAGTGGGTGAGGGCTATTGAAACCAGGTTTTTGTTGTGGGTGAGGGCTATTGAAACCAGGTTTTTCTTGTGGGTGAGGGCTATTGAAGCCAGGTTTTTCTTGTGGGTGAGGGCTATTGAAACCAGGTTTTTCTTGTGGGTGAGGGCTATTGAAACCAGGTTTTTCTTGCAGGTGATGGCTATTGAAGCCAGATATTTCTTGTAGGTGAGGGCTATTGAGACCAGGTTTTTCTTGTAGGCAACGACTATTGAAACCAGAATTAAAATTAATGGTTTAGTCGTTAATTTTATAAGATAGACTACAGGATTCATACTCTGAAATGCATTTAGCGTCTTACCAGCGTCTAATCTTAA
The DNA here is from genome assembly GCA_030248215.1 of Enoplolaimus lenunculus. Classification (NCBI taxonomy): domain Eukaryota; kingdom Metazoa; phylum Nematoda; class Enoplea; order Enoplida; family Thoracostomopsidae; genus Enoplolaimus; species Enoplolaimus lenunculus. The sequence goes on from JASANG010000718.1 coordinate 59,986, forward strand.
GCATATTACAAGCAGTAAATTTAAGGATTGTTGCAACGCACGCATTTAAAGACACACAGCGCTGGCTGAAACCATTTCGTGTCAGACAAAAAATTACCAACAGCAGCGAATGAATAACTTCCACGTCCACCGGAACAACGGTAAACCAAATAGTCTTCAACCCATTCTTGACCGTTTGTTTTATCACCGCCAGGAGATTTACAAGCTGAAATTTGGAAACATTATAGTTTAAGCCACTTTGAGGGGTGTATCAGTAGTACAAGCATATCTCCTAAGTGTAAAGCTGACGCTAAGCTTAAGCCTAAGTATTAGATTGTAAGAATAAGTCTATAAACTAAGCTACTCTATTGTAATCTTGCGAAGAAATGGATTGCGCTTGTCGCAGGTCAGATTATATTCAGTTCAGGTCAATGTGTAACGTGTGGCCACTGGCAAGAAGAGGCGAAACCAGAGTTTCATAAAATCCCGTTAAAACATTTTTTGTTTCTCTAGGAATTTCGCTAGGATATATCCCGTCTATACCTTCCCTTGTATACGTACCTGGCAATTTTGGTCAATGTAAACAACATGTGCCATAACTGTTGTAAAAGCATATTCCTAAGCCTAACCCTAAGCCTAAGCGAACTGTTATGCCGATAACTAAGCCTCAGCCTACGTCAAAGTCTAAGCGTAAGCAAAAAATAAGTATAAAGCTTAAACTTACTCTATTGCAGTCCCGCGAAAATACGGTTCACCTCTGATGTATACAGGGTTGATATTTTTTAAAATTACAAACTAAGAACTGAACTTTACCAATTGCTTCGTAACCAACAGTGTTACCACGTTTGTAACAAGAATATTTAATGTCGTCTTTGTACCATTGTTCGCCCGGAGTGCAATCCAATCCTGAAATCATTACGCGCAATCACGAGTAGATATATTGGTTGAGTTTCAAAACACTGCTTTAAGCGTTATTCACACGCGCAAGTTTTTGCTGCGAGAACTTGCTGCACAAATTGCACTTGCAAGTTTTGTCCAAAATATCGTTCGCAAAACTTGCAGCTATAAGCAATTCATTAAAAATCATTGCTAGGAATTTAAGTTCACATGTGTGAATAACGATGCAAGTTAACTGAATTTGTTGCAACCGCTTTCTCATTGGTTGATAAAAAATGCAAGTTCTGCGTACAATTTGCAGGTGCAACTTCTCGCAGCAAAAACTTGCATGTGTGAATAGGGCTTAAGTATTTGCGAAGCAATTGCTCAGTCGTTTTCGATTTCTAAAAGCGTTTTTAAGAAAATACTTAAGTCACTGAAGCATTTGTTGACATGATACTGACTAACAGTTCTAAAGCACATCCCAGAGATTGATTGAGATTATGGATTCAAGGTACTTGTTTGATATGTGAAGTATATACAAATATTCGTCCCATCTTGTTACACTGACATAGAATTGATAATTTTGTTTTCGTTCAATATAAGTTAAGCGTTTACATAAACCGGCGACTAAAGTACATTAAAAGCAAAACTTAACTAAATACTTAAGTAAGATTTCAGAAATCCACACATTGCTGAAACCAGAATTAGGGCAAGCAAATCCGACATATTCATATCTCAAATACTGAGGTAAACGAATCTACGACTATTCGTCGCCCTACAACTTATCGCCCAGCAGTGTCCTAAAACCTATGAATAAATCTAAGTACAATCCAAAGCGTAATCCTAAGCCTACGCCTAAGCATAATGATGGTCAACGAATAGTCGAGTCGATGAGATTTCGGATTATATGTTGTCGGGCGACGAATTGTAGATACCGAGTTAAACAGACAAACAGCATAAGATTTTCTTTCAGACCTGTAGGCTCAAAAATCAATTACCTCGTTTTGCAATCGTTTCTGCATTTACTGCATTGCATAGAACCTAAAACTATTAAAAAGTTCTAGCAAAAGTCGCAAATTAACTAAAATTAAGCATAATTTCTTTTAAGATTAATAGCATCACAAAATTTACACTTTACAATTGTCTATATTTTCAACTGGGAACAAAATGTTTTAAATCATTATTACTAGGCAGCCGGTTTTGAGCAGCGTGCAAAAGTTAGCGAGTGCACAGACATCTTCACGCAGATATTCTTTTCACAGAACATTTGAGAATTCATTGTAAACAAAGTTATGCTGGAAAGTTGCCCAAAATACGCATGTGGGGCATTCCAGCTTTAATATATAGATTAGATTGGTGCTAATCGACATGTTATCCATTAGACATGGTGTAACCGGATAACTGTTTCAGTTTCCGGTTTCAGTAAAAAGCGGTGTCCGCTTCTGTTGTAGAAATACCAGCAACTGCGTTCTTTTATGATGGTTACATATATTTCGCTTTAAAATCCCTCACTTTATCTACACAGATAAATATACTGCTTATATTGCACTATTTGAAACAGAAATGACAAAGTTCATCTAAAATCTTAAAATAATTGGGTGTATTTGGTATTTTTTAAAATTTAATTCGAATAAATATTTTGATTATCTCAATGGGATTAACAGAAAAATATGTTTTAAAGTTTTATATTTCAATATCCGCTTTTCGTTGCGGCCCATGTATAGAACAGCGCCGAAACAGTAGTATAAGCATATTCCTAAGTCTAAGCCTCAGCGTAAGGATGACCTTATACCTAAGCCTAAGCCTAAGCCTAAGCCTAAGCAAAAAGTTGTCTAAAGTTTGAGCTCATTCTATTACAGTCCCGCAGAAAAACGTTCCGGTCCTGTTTAATACATGAGCCTTACTTTCTGTTATTTCATAACTATCGGTTACTGTTTTAAAACGGTTCATGTTATTTTTAGGGCTGCTACAATTACAGCTCTAAAAGTAACATTGGCAGTGATCTTTACCGTCTGTTGTTGCTGTTTTAAATTTTAATACAAAATAAAATTACTATTGCATTATGAATTAGTAACTATTCAGTTTAACAAATTACGGCTAAACTGTTTTAAATCCGCCTTTATTAATAGTTATAATTTGAAAAAAAAAACAAAAAACTTTCAGCTGCATAAGTGTTTATTTTACTAAGCCTGAACCTAAAAATGACCCAAAGCCTAAGCTTAACCGTAAATCGTAGCGTAAGCTTTATTATTCCCGTTATTATATACAGGAATGAAACTCTGTTTTCCGGGCCCATGTATAGAACAGGGCCGGATCGTTTTCTGGCGGGGCTGGAATAGTGTCCGTTTAAGCTTTTAACTTACTTTTTGCTTATGCTTAGGCTTAGGGTTTGGCTTATGAATATTTTCATTCCTACGCTTAAGCTTAGGCTTAGGCTTAGGAATATGCTCTTACTTACGCTTAGGCTTAGGCTTAGGAATATGCTCTTACTTACGCTTAGGCTTAGGCTTAGGAATATGCTCTTACTTACGCTTAGGCTTAGGCTTAGGAATATGCTCTTACTTACCCTTAGGCTTAGCAATAAGCTCATCCTTATGCTTAGGCTTAGGCTTAGGCTTAAATTTACGCTTAGGAATATGCTTATACTACGGTTCCGGCCCTGTTCGAGACATGAGCCGGAATGAAACTTCGTGTAAGGGAAAGTAAATACGAGCGTAACTTGTGGCCGTCATTGACGAACGTACCTTAAATATTACACCAAGCACAGCCAATTTCATTGTTAACCTATTCTTTAATAAATAGAATAAAATAAAATGTTATTAATTTGTGATTTAAGTTAGAAATAATCAGGGGTTCCGCCCCCAGCTATAACAGCGATCATTATAAATTAATATTTGGAAATAAAATGCTATCCGCGTATTGTGTCATGACGGAATCTACGACAATTCGTCGGACGACAACTTGTCGTTCAATAGTGTCCGAAAGCCATTAAATAAATCTGAGCATAATCCAATGCATAATCCTAAGCCTAAGTCTAAGCATAAGCACAATAATTATGAGCGTAGAATTGTCCAGTCGATGAAATTACGGATGTTAACAAGTTGTTGGGTGACGAGTTGTCGGTCGAAGAATTGTCGTGATACCGTCATAAGGAATACTACAGTTAGAATCTGTAGATTTTGCTACAAATTTTACCAGGAAGGAAATTTTCGTTCAAATAATACACGTGACGTCAAAACTTTCTCAAGCGAAAGGCAAAATTTCACTACACTGCAAAAAATGGTGAGTCAAATTGACTCTCTCCGAAATCGGCTCTACGGAACTACACAAACTGAGTCAAATTCGACTCCGTCTGAGTCAAATTCGACTCACTGAATCGCATGTTTGACTCTGGCGGAGTCGACTTTGACTCAGTTTGTGTAGTCCCGTAGAGCCTATTTCGGAGAGAGTCAATTTGACTCACCATTTTTTGCAGTGTAGCTGTGGGTGTGACCCCTGAAGTCCAATATGGATATAACAGTTCTACAGAGGTTTACATTAAAGCCTTTTCAAAAAGTCGTCAACAAATGCGGACGTTTACAATATTTTCTGATTGCTAACCTCATGTTTAGGCAAATGCTGAAATGAACGAGTGTTCAAATTTAAAATTGTACACTCATTAACGTCACCTTGTCACAATTTGCTGAGTTTATAATACACGTTAATTGTCAGGTTACCAACGAAAATTGTGATAAGGATGGTTCTGCAATAGCTAACCTGCTCAATTACATCATCAGTAATTTGACTTATTAAGCTTTCACTAATCTCAGCTCAAGGTGGAGTTAACGAGTCTCAGCGTAAGGTGGAGTTTAGGAGTCTCAGCTCAAGGTGTAGTTAACGAGTCTCAGCTCAAGGTGGAGTTAACGAGTCTCAGCTCCAAGAGGAGGTAACGTGTCTCAGCTCAATGTGGAGTTAGCGAGTCTCAGCTCAAGGTGGAGTTAACGAGTCTCAGCTCAAGGTGGAGTTAACGAGTCTCAGCTCAAGGTGGAGTTAACGAGTCTCAGCTCAAGGTGGAGTTAACGAGTCTCAGCTCAAGGTGGAGTTAACGAGTCTCAGCTCAAGGTGGAGTTAACGAGTGTACTGTTTTAAAATTGTACACCTGTAAACTATTAATACCCGGACAAATCGACGGCTGGCATTCGAAAAATTATTGTTACCGGCGTATAAAATCAAAAGATATCCTTGGAAGTAGCTGTATAACACACAAACAGTGCTTCGTTATTACAACTGGCTCTTAATTTTGAGCTTCGAACTGATTTCTGTGGTACGTAAACGTCAAGCAAAGTTGCATCTAAAATTGTACGTAAGTAATATTTGAACAGGTGTATTTTAAAGTTAAATAATATTCATTCAAAATCAGTGTACGGCAAGTATTGTTTTAAAATTTAAAAATATTTAAAATATCCACCATTGTTTACTTGACAGCGTTCAATTAAATACGAAAAATGGTTAAAATTGAACCGAGAGCTGTTCAAATACCGCAAATAGGCAATCAATGAAATTCCGGATGCTTCGGTACGCTGGCAGTACCATAGACTCGAAAATTTATTCGTAAAATATTTTAATTGGACAATTTTTTGAATGATAACTTTTAACTTCAGATTTAAATAAATTTTAACTCTATTTCTTTTTGTAGCAAGTGAGTCTTAGCAAGTGAGTCTTAGCAAGTGAGTCTTAGCAAGTGAGTCTTAGCAAGTGAGTCTTAGCAAGTGAGTCTTAGCAAGTGAGTCTTAGCAAGTGAGTCTTAGCAAGTGAGTCTTAGCAAGTGAGTCTTAGCAAGTGAGTCTTAGCAAGTGAGTCTTAGCAAGTGAGTCTTAGCAAATGAGTCTTATGGTCAAATTAACGGCTCAGAAACTTACCATAAACCATTACTGTTGCCTTCAGTGGAAAAGTTTGCACTCGGCTTGTGAACATATCAAATCATCACATTCCCTTAATTAAGTTTGGTTTACTTCAGTCTAGCATGTTCTATAAGATAAGAAGTATTGGCCTAAAGTAGTCGTAAGAGCGAAAAATGACCCGATAGTAACGGAAAACAAAACGTAGGTACACAATAATGGGCTTATGCACTAAGATTTTAAAATTACCGTTCAAGACCTTGGCCAATGTTACTTTAAGGGGCGTAACAGTAGATTAACGTATTCCTAAAACTAAGCCTAAGCCTAAGCCTAAGCGTTGCAAAAATGAACTCCTAAGCCTAAGCCTAAGCCCAAGGCTAAGTAAAAAATGTAATCTAGAATCTAAAGGTACTCATATATAGACCCACCAGAAACCTGGATGCCCCTTAAAATAACATGGGCCAAGACCTTTGTTATATTTTAATTTAGGCGTATGCGAGTTATACTTACGGGTCCGTAGCCAAGTGGGGGCACGAGAGCGGGGGCGGCTCAGCCTCACCCTGGAAAGATTTTGGCCCCTCTAGAAAATTTACAACCTTGCTTGTAACGCATTGAAACCCTCGAATGCCTGTCCTGAAAAATGTTTAGCCAACCTAGCAGGGGTGAGGTGGCTACGGGCTTGTATAGTTACCAAAACACATTTCGCCCACTTGGCTCTGCGATCGAAAATAAATTTTTTAAACCTAAACCAGGTGAATAAGCATACACATCAACGTGTTTTTATTATACATTTTTTAATCTGTGAAGAAATGGGAACAAACCCGTTACCGGAATCTTGACAACCAGACGTCCCTGGCCTCAGTCACCATACATTTGAGTTGCCGCTTCGATGACTTTGTAAACAAGCAAGTATCCGCAGTAATCCTGCTAACGGATAGGATGGCAAAGATGTAAATCTGAAACTATGGCCCACATTCTCAAATGCGTATAGCACCCAATCATCAATTAGCGACACATTTTCAAACTGAAGAACATGTGCAGTTGCAGATCTTAAAATTCGCATAGAATTACGGGGGAAATCAAACGCGAACAATGTGCTGACTTTTGAACCTGACCATGCGCTGGTTGCAAAGTTCACAGGACGTATCACCAACTGGTAATAGGTGCTATTCACGTTTGAGAAAGCGGATACAGAAGAGAACATAAAAGATCCAGGATACAGAAGCGAGTCTGAGAACAGAAAAGATCCAGGATACAGATAAACTCTTGTTTACCATTCCCAATTTGTTTAACGGTCTGTTTCCCAGCGTTGCAAAAAGTTTCATGAAAATACTGAAAACATCTGGCTGGAGTTTCGAATAATAAACAAAATTACATGTATCTGTCAGCGTGCAAACAGTGCGGTGAATAACACCGTAGCCGGAGCACGAACTGGAGGTCAACAAAATTTGCCGGATCCGGAGGTGAGGCTACATTTAATATGATTTTCCGTTTTACGTTTAGTTTTTTTACGAATTTTACGCAATTTTTCTTCAGAATTGCACCAAAAGTATAAAACGAAACGTCCCAAACAAAAAGTTCTGCAAAAGTATGCGAAATTTCGCTTTCGCTGCCAAGCCGGAGCTTCCAGCAGAAGGTCTACCGGATCCGGAAGCAGACAGACGTAAGGTTGTACCCTGGTACCTGTTCATCTAATCACCGCCATTCACTTAATACTTTCACGTATATTCTCAAACTGGCCCATGTTAATACTTTAAGGGGCGTCCAGGCTTCTGGTGGGTCCATAAAAGAGTAGTTTTTTTTTACATTTTTTGCTTAGGCTTTTAGGCTTAAGCTTAGGAACACTTTTTGCTTAGGCTTAGGCTTAAGCTTGGGAACACGTTTTTGCAACGCTTAGGCTTAGGCTGAGACTTAGGAATACGCTTAATCTACTGTTACGCCCCTTAAAGTAACATTGGTCCTCAAACTCGATACCATTGGAGAAACAACGTTTACCATTACTACTCGAATATGAGAGCGTGGCACTTAATCCCAAACGAATTATCGCCGCATGTGCCGACGTCGTACTTGGTACAACTCAGACGCGGATCCACAATTTTCTTACGGTAGAAAGCTCACAAGACATGTATTGTCAATAGACGTACCGAGCGAAGCGAGTAAGAAGCCAAACGCCTTTTTCGTACCACTAAAGAGTATCAAATTTGTAATGCAGGAATTTTAAAATTTTTTCATAAATAATACAGATGTGGGTAGCAACGTCCCGCCTCTGGATCCTCCCGTGATCGCACGGTTTATAAACGAAAAACAACATAAAAAATTCGCTTACCGTTCATGAACTCTTCTCATGTACGCTACAGTCCAGCAAGACCAATGTATATAAAACAGGGCCGTAACAGTAGTATAAGCATATTCTTAAGCCTAAACCTAAGCGTTACAGTGAGCGCGCTTCACGTTATAACCAGGGCTGTTTGGGACATGTTTTGTCACTATTAGATTATTGGGTAACATTTTGTATAATTATAGATTCCTGGGACGATCCATATATCGTATTCAAAAAGTCGTATTTTGCTTGCTATCATCGTGTGTAGGTTACCTTTTATTCTTCAATATGATTATTACACGCGAAGACTGCGCTGTTCCGCTGAATATATTATGATATTCGTTGCAATTTTGGAATTCGGGAAGCTCTGGTTTTAAGTTAGTGTCATTTCACATTCGAGTACGGCTGTTGAGCCGACATGACAGCCAGAGTTTTATTGTTGACGACAAATCAACATGGGACACACTGTGACCCGCCTGCACCGGTTATCACATGAATCTCGCATTATACCAAGGCCTAAGCAAGAAATTAGTCTAAAGCTTAAGATTACTCTATTGCAGTCTCGCAGAAAACGTTTCGCCTCTGATTTTTACATGGGCCAAATCAGCCGACAAACTAGTTCACATCTTTAGTTAGCTGCAAGAACAGGACCCTAGTTTTTAACAAATTTCTTCATTTTAAACAGCCCAAAAACCATAACACAGTGTAATTTATTTTTATTTCAGTCAACCTGGAACATATTTCAAAATACACAAAACGTAAATTATGCTAAAATTTCGCTTATTATATTCAGGGCAAAATCGTGTAACATAAGTCCACCAAAACAACTCATGATTCTTTCCACGTAATTTGCCGTTTATGTTCCTTTGACGTGCTAAATTTGAACTTGAAAATTTTAAATTAATTTTAAATTTTACTGAAACTAAAACCGTTCAAATAGCATCCAAGTGCCAATGTTCAACCAACAAAATCTGTTGTATTTTGCAAGTTTTGTTTTAAAACCATTGGCCCACGTATAGAACAATGGCCGGAACAGTAGCATAAGCATGTTCCTAAGCCTAAGCAAAAAATTTAGTCTAAAGCTTAAACTGACTCTGTTACCGCACCTCCGAAAACGATCCGGCTCTGTTCTATACATGGGCCAAAACATTTTCCTACCAGCTAAAGGTGCTGGATCGCAACAAAAAATTATAAGAATGACAAAATAATAAAATGGCAAGATTAATGGATTATGAAGATAAACTATGACCAAAAAACTATGCATATATATTTCACAAAATAATAATTAAATTAACTGCAGAACATTACATAGGCGGCACCCTTGCCTTTTGCAGCTTTGAAATTCCCAAAACGTGGTTTTGTTGCGTAGCTTTCATCTTTAGCATTATATCTTCCACTCAAAAAAACTTATTTTAACTTCTATAACCACACTTCAAATTCCAATCCAAGTTTTCTAACTCATGTGTATTACCAAGAGTGCATGATACAAGAGCGTGCAACACTTGAGGTTCCGTATGGTACAAAATGTACCAGCGAGTGTTGCGTTTTTGGCAGGCCCCCCTTGTTCAAGGTGGTCGCTATCATCTGGACACCACTAAATTAATCTATAAGGGAACCATGTTTGACGCCGCATACATAAAGTGCCATGGTTCGCACCGGTTGTACTACCCTCTACATAAGCGGGGTAGGGCAAAAATGCAACGCGTGCCGGGTACATTCTTTTCTACACAGAATGTTGTCAGTTGCACACTCTTGTTAAATAGCGATTATCCGCTCTTGGTATTACTTACAAACCAGATGCGTAGGCAGTAATTTGGTAACCGGGATCCGTTCCAGAAAAATTTCGAAGGAAAGCTTTCTTGTGTCGTCATCGGAAAAAAATTCCTAAAAACTCGTCGAAAAACATGACCACAGTGATGTGGACCACAAAACTCCCAGCTACGCCATTATTTTACGCGTATCATTTATGCAAAAACCTGTATAATTGTTTAAACCCGAAAACACGTAATAAATGGCAAGTATAACTTTATATCAAACCCAAAAACAAGCAAGAAGAATAAGGCAAGAAACAGTTATTGCATATACACACACAAGGCGGCCTATGTTACATTCATGGTCGGCCCGTTTGTTCCAATCCATTAAGGTTCAAGCGTACAAAACTATTTGAAACAAAAACCGTAACCATCCTAACATTGGCTGCAACATTAAAACAAGGCCAAATCATTAAAAACACTCGCATTCCCAAAGACAAACATGGTGTATGGTTCATCTCCAAGTAACAGGGTCGTAGGCAGTGTAAGCATGTGAGACATGTTTGTCCGTTATGTGCACATGCAGTATAGTGCAGTGCACTGTATGTATGCTAGCTGGCAGCATACGGTCGACAAATATAGTCGACGAAAAATGCAGTTGGAGAGGCGGGCTATGTGGCGCAGTGAATTAGTGTTCGCTTAAGGATCCATAGGCTAAGAGTTCGATCCCCGCTCTAGCCCGCTTTTCCAGCTGCTTAGAAAGGTCTGATGTCCCGGTTCCTACCTTGACTGACAGGCAGGATCCCACTTCGAGATCCTCATTTTGTTATGGGACCTGACCCGTATTCGCTTTCCGGCAGCACGGTTCCGTTACGGACAGCATTTCACCATTTGGCGGAACACGTGCAAGGATAGCAAACATATATCGTGTACCGATTTCCACGAATCCGTAATATTTACTATTTCTGCGTCTTCGAATGCCTGAACATTGAATTAGCATATTTATTCAAATTCTGACCGCAATACGAATCGCAGAGAAAACCGAACGAGGCAGTTTAGACCGGGTTGTGTAAGCTTCGAACCAGAAACTCACAAATCTATCAAATTTTTTGAGCAATTTTCAATGCAAGCTTCATTTGCTCAAGTGAAACGTCTGAACTGACAAATTATGTTTTCGTAACAAGAGTGGTTACAATTGATGAATATTAATTAATCCACGTTGCGAACAACAGTTCAAAACAAATTAAGGGTTGCGCTATAGTTGACACGTCCGGCGCCGTCCGTCACCCGTACGGCGCTGTCCGTTACTGTCCGTCATTGTACGTTATCGTACGTGAGTTATATTCGCGTACGGACGGACAGCGCCGGATGGTACCGTGCGGGCGACTGACGATGCCGCAAATCAAAAACAGCATAGCACAACTCTAATAAGGCAAAAAATGGTAACATATCAATACAGGATTTTTTTTACACAAACTCGATGCATGCAAGCTCGATAGCATTTTAAGTGTAACAACATTTGTATGCCGTAAAACAGAAATACAATAATCAGATTTAAATGTCAGTCACCGACAACGTTAACCCAACAGGAGTAAACGGATACCAGAAACGTACGGTGACACAGAAAAGTATCTGGCAAAAAGAAACAAAAATGAAAAAATTTCAAAAACTAAAAATTTGACAAATTTCATTGCTAATATTTTTCAAACTTCACGCACAACATTTCTACAAGTCTTCGTTTAATGTTTCATAAAAGTTTTCGCCAATGTAACGAACAGGAGCGGACCAGTATTATAAACATGTTGCTAATCCTAAGCCTAAGCGTAAGAATAAGTTTATTCCTAAACCTAAGCCTTAGCCAAGCAAAAAATAGTCTTACGCTTCATCTGGTCCTATTGTAATTCCACAGATAAACGTTCCACGCCTGATCTTTACATGGGCCAAAGTTTTTAATACAAACATTTTTATCTGTATCTTTATCCACCTTAAATCTAGAATGGTCAAAATTTGAACAGCACATAAATATTACATTTTTTGGCTTTTGTGCGTTTTTGCTCACTTTAAGTTCAAGAGTTACTCGGTTTAGGCTTAGGCTCAAGGTTGAGAACTTTCTGATGCGTACAGAATTCTGCCAGGTGACCGGTTACTCCTAAGTGTTGGCCCAATCGCAGTAAACACATTTGTAGCAAATAATAACCAATCATAGTTTGACATACCAGGTTGAACCAATAACATTTACCACGAATCGAGTCAATTATCTCAAATGGTTTCACAACCTATCGACAATTACCTACAGGTTTCAAACCAGCCAATGAGAGCCGAATATTGGTAGGAACAATAGTGACCACTGCCTCTGAATAGTTAAATATGCATTTACTGCTTTGCACGTTACAAAAACTATCATTAACTATCGATAACTGCTACACATATTTGAGAATACCGGCTATAAATTTATAAACTTCAATTAAATTGTCGCAGTTCCACCTTGTTACCTGTCCAGTTTGATTGGTCTTTGACCGCAAAAAATTCAACCAATCAGCAACAGCTGTCAACGAACTAATTTAGCCAAGGTACTTTTTAAGCGATTGTTCATTGGCTGACTGCAGCAGAATCGCACCGTTTCTGCAAGTCCGTGTTGATGACACCTGAACCATCGAAAGTATAATGACCACAGTGACTTGTTTCGAAAGTAGATTTTTGCGTTGTTGT
>JASANG010000718.1:77500-138968 GCA_030248215.1 Enoplolaimus lenunculus
ACTAATTTAAAATGCATTCAATGTGTCATTTTAAAATTTATGCTGTAAATGTTTGAATGTTGTACAAGTGCATTCAAATTGAACTGAAAAACAATAACGAAAATTAATCCCAATCAGCAAAATTTCGAATATGATTTCAAAGAAACGATTCTAAATCTCGTTGATACTTTGGCGTTTTGAACTACTCTCTTACACTTAAATTATAGTTTAACTAAACTTGAATGTTAGTTTAAGTAAAATTAATATGGGCTGGAAGGAGTAACTGAGCTAGAAATGTAAGTTTAAGTTAGGCTTATATATTTTAAGTGTAACACGAGTTTAAGTTAAACTTATTTTTGGTTCAAATATTACAAGTGCAGCCCACACATTATGTTGTATCTAAGAGTTCATTACGTTTACCTTAAACTAAAACTCTGTCAGATTTTAAAATAACTTTCGATCCGTTTCGAATTATATAACCTCTAAAAACCGTTGAATTAGCAGCTTTGGTTGTGCCGATTAAAATGAATGAGTTATGGTCGATCATCAAAGATGGCAAAGGTTAAAGTCAAAAAATTTAAAGAACATTAAAGAGGCACGTACCTAAACCAGTAAATTCAGCCGAATTGCCATGATTAATTCTTGGCATAGAGTGATGCCCAACGTTACTGACACAGGGTACGTAACTCTTTCTTGCCATCATTCCTGCGTGGCCAAATTCTTCTGTCCGACTGCCAAACGCGTTATAGGTTGCTTGTGGCGTTTGATACGCGTTGGTTGAGTTGAACGTAGGGTCGGCTATGTTTTCGTTGGCCGGCACCGACAGTTCAACTCCGGTTACGAGCGGTGAAGACCTGCCGTTTAGAAGATGGAATGCTTCTCGCTGAAAATACCAATAATTTATTAGCATTTTTCAAACCGACTAACTTTCTGCCTAAAGCTTAAGCCTAAGCTTAAATTTTGCGTCAAAGTCTCAAAAATTTCAAAAACTATGGGATAAGTATACAACGATCCGAGATCAAAATCAAGGTTGTAAACGCCATCATCGACAGAGACAGCCGACAATATATCAAAACCGCTTTTGACTAAAAATACTAGATAGTCAATTCTAAACAGCATTCTAAAGGCTAAAATAACAAGGACTATGACGTCGTGATCTTCTTACGCGTTTCCTGAAACGCGAACAATTCACTTACAATATGGGCAGCACCTTCAGGACTATAAACCAAGTCATCGTTTGCAATAGTTTCTGATTGCATCGCAGTTGCACCAAACGCACCGCCCCAGTTGACTACACTTTCCGCTGGATTTAGTTCTACTCCGCTGTCGGTTTGAGATTGCGCTAAATAGTCAGCCTAAAACAACAGTACTCAACGTTATAGAAGAATGAGAAAACCAAATAAACAATAGTAGTCTTTCTCTGGTTATCTAGAAAGACACAGTTGACCAGGATCTGGTATGTTGTAATTCTCGTTGCACCCGGTATATATGTTTTTCAAAAGTGTCTTAATTCATTGGATTGTTTTTAGCCAATTTTGTATGGGCTTATAATTGTTAAATGTGCGTAGCATCTATTACCAGTTAGTGATAAAACAGGCGAACTTTGGCAGCTGGGAATGCCAAAATTTTGCATAAACGGCAGTGCAAGTCAAACGTAAGAAACGTGCCAAATTTCGAACGTTGCCATGCTGGTTCGAAACGTACACAACCTGTCACTAACCTGGTATTAGATGCTATGGGCATTGATTTCCATAAGCAAAAAGCAAATAACATTGTCCCCCAAATGTTATCACTTACCTCTACCGTGGTGCTCAAAGGTGCATCGTTTCCAGGCCTCGAAACTCGCCGCACTCCGGAATCAGGACACGGAGCTGGCACCGAAGGCATATATCCAGAGTGACTGCCAAAATCACGTGGTTCCTCCGAAACCGCAGGCATTGTAGAACCGGGCGAGCCAAGTTCCAAATTGCCCGTCGAAGGCGTTGGGCCTGACGGCTGAACCGCAGTGAGCTCCATAAGAGATACACCAGTGTCACATCCGCCTACACTTGTAGTGGTATGAACACTGTTCACTGATAGTGGTCCGTTGGTTCTAAAAAAGTAAACTTAATATGTGGATTTTGTGTAACCCACAGCGGGTATCCTGGAGTGGACTAAAATTTCGAAAAAGTATAATGAATTGAAACAATATTTCGAACACCTGACTGTACAATTGGATAATGGTCTTACAAGTTTTATGACCTCAAGGAGAAGAAATAGCATTTGCCAAAAGCGACTCGTCAAACCAAAACAAGTGTTCCGCTATATCATTTACAATGTCGCTGATCAATCAGTTATGCACGCTTGAATTTAAGTATTAACGTTTAAGTTAGCAAATTTTGAGAAAAAATTTAAAAAGTATTTTTGTATTATAAAGCATGTATTACGAACACCGAAGGTTCATCCAAAAACTGTAAATACAGTCGTGTCGGAAAAAAATACAGGCATTGAAAAATTGGATACAGAAAGTTCGCCCACCCACCCACGTTTCACATTTTACTTTTCGTTTTCCATTTTTCACCCCTGCCACTTTGGCGACCCCAAACATTTTTTGACTAGAACACCTTTTACCGCTTACCGTTTTTCGACCCAACTGCTTTTCGCCCCTCATTGGATTTAAAATTTCGGCTCTTTTTTCGTTAAATGCCCGCCAGCTGGCTGGCATTTGTCCAAAAATAGTTGGATTTGAAAAATGTTGGCGTGGAAATTTGAATTACAACGTGAAATGATTACAGAATGTCATAAGAGGCTCAAATATGCAAAATTTCGAAAATTGGACCGTTTTGGGCAAATGCCGGCTGACGGGTACTTAACGGATAAGAGTCAAAATTTTTAAGGGAATGAGGGACAAAAAGCAGTGCCGCGGTAGTGGTGCGGTAGGATACGGAGGAGAGGGCGGAAAAGTTGCCGAGAGTGAAACGTTGAAAGGGGCGCCAAAAAGTAGAGAGCGAAGTGGGGTCGAAAGATAGGAAACCAAATAACGACAGTTTTTAGTTTATTATAACAGAAATATAAAATTGTGCATCCTTCTAGAAAAGCTTCAATCTCGTTGTACGTCACCTAAAATCACGACATGTCCCTCCTGAAGATTTTTACCCCCCCCCCCCCCGTATGATAAGCTGGCTAAAGAAACGCATGGCTCCTAAACAAGTAAACTTACGTTTGATCACTGGAATGATTGCTGTTAGCGCCAGTGGCGGTATTTGGCGACAAAATTTGTCCAAACGATGCATCTGCAGCAATGCCATTTGGCGACCGGCCTTCGCCGTCAGGCGGTCCGTCGTGGTCCGCGAGCGAGTCGCCTTTGTGCCGCTTGTTGGTATGAAACTCAGGGCCGTGAATATGTTTGACGTGTTTGCGTAGTGAGCTTGGATCGGTGTAACATTTCGTGCATCCGGGCGCTTTACATTTGTACGGTTTCTACAATTATTATTGGTTTACTAAGCTGGCTACACTGATAGCATGTTTCACAATTACTAGTGGATCCAATCGTGGCGGACGTGGTGCGTACGCGTTTTTCCGTCAGAAAATTTTTTGATGATAAAATGATAACGTTCCTTCGTCAAAAATTATTTCTGGATCCGCTACTGTTCAAAATAACTATATAAATTTTAGATATATATGTCAAAATTTCTTACTCGCTACGCTCGCATGATAAATAACTTATCCACTGTTATTTATACTCACCTAAAATGGAATTCTGGTTAAGACCCTGGAGTTTTAAGCAAATAACTTTTTAATTTTATTATAAACCGTAAAACAAATATTTTAAAAGTCGAATTTCATACACGTACCTCATTGGAATTAAGCAAATAACTTTTTAATTTTATTATAAACCGTTAAACGAATATTTTAAAAGTCGAATTTCATACACGTACCTCATTGGAATGTGTACGATTTTGATGCTTAGCGCGATCCGATGCGTTTGAAAAGCATTTGCCACAGTTGACAAATTCACATTTGTACGGTTTGTCGCCCGTATGACCACGAATATGAGTTTTCAAATTTTCAAGTCGGCTGTATGCTTTAGGGCAATTTTCATACTGAAACGTAATCAAATTACTTCCTGCGATCACATGCGACTAGAAAAATTAACGAAAATCTTTCGTCCCACAGCCAGCGCAATTGCAGGCCCCAACCTGAAGGACTAGCGGTGGCGTTATACTAGTCGCTCGGCGTCGGTCTACGCCTCGCATTAAACAATTTTGTTTACAAATTGATATGCTGTCTTCTACAGCAATTAACGTGCTTTGTGGTACGTTGTCGGACGTCATCAAAAGTATAGCCCCACCCTTAGTTATAAAATTTAATAAATACAATCATAGATAATTTTTACGTATTTTATACCGCGAATGACTAAATTTGCCATGGGGTCTCTACATATATAATATACTATATGCATGTAGCATTTTGGGTGCGCCACCCAAGCTTTGCAAAATTATTACACTTTGTAAGATTTATATAGTTCAATTCAAAATATGAAGTTAAATTTGACATAAAAATAAGAAGGTAAATTTGACAAAATTAAAATAGTTTAAAAGTTTCTACGTTTTTCGCTATAAAGGTAATTTAACAATATTTAGATTTAGCGATATTTAGATTTAGCAGTATTTAGATTTAGCAATATTTAGATTTGGCAATATTTAAATTGAGCAATATTTAGATTTAGTAATATTTATATTTATCAATATTTAAATTGAGCAATATTTAGATTTAGTAATATTTTAATTTAGCAATATTTGGATTCAGTAATATTTAAATTTAGCAATATTTAGATTTAACAATATTTAGATTCAGCAATATTTAGATTTAGCAATATTTAGTTTTAGCAATATTTAGATTCAGCAATATTTAGATTTAGCAATATTTAGATTCAGCAATATTTAGTTTTAGCAATATTTAGATTCAGCAATATTTAGATTTAGCAATAATTAGTTTTCTTCCACTATAGTCACGTACGTGCTACTACACATTTATGATTTCAACTCACGCACCTGCTGGTCATAACTCAGTAAAGTTTCGCAAATTTGAGTAGACGATCTGTATACAGTAAGGAACCAACGAGCCAGTCCCATAGCAAGTTCATCTTGCTAGAGGTGCTGAGAATTTTTCAAAACAAGAATACAAAGGTTTTCGTTGACTTACAAGTCAAGTTAGAAGTTTTCTAGACGTGGGGGGCAGAATTTTTCCAGGGCAGAATATGGCTACGGACCCGCGAGTCGAGCCGAGCCGTAGGGATTGGATAAGTAGTAAGCTTACTGTACAACGATGGGGCTTTTCGCCCGTATGCCGTCTAACGTGTACAACAAGCATATACTGCGCTTTAAACGGTTTCTGTTCGCGAGAGCATTGTTGCCATAGACATACGTGCGCTCGACGATTTTTGCTAATGTGATCAATGTTGACATGCTGCAAAAATATGGAATAACATAAAAATTGTTTTAAAAAAAGTTGATGAGTAGGACTCAGACAGGTCAGCGGAGAATACAAGGAAGGGTATATATCTCTTCGCCAAAGTTCTTCTGGAGAAACAAGAAAACAGTACAACAACCTTATATAGATTCTATGGGTCGAAAAAGTTCGTTTACAAAAGGTTATCCATGCCGAGCAAAAACCGGGATACGTCGCTGATAATAGCCTCCTATAGAGACGTTTCAGCTCCGCTAAAAAAGCGTGCGAAATCCTCGGTATGCCCCTCTTAAAATTTTTTAGACCTTTTCTCTTCGCATGTCGTTGATTGTATTCTCAAAATGTGAACAACTATTACCAGTTGGTGATAGGTCGTGGAACCATTGAATTGAAAAGCGGCGAAGTTCCAAACCCGGTACATTGTCGGATTTTGATTTACGCTGTTGTTTAGCCGGAATTTCAAATCTACCGGTTTTGACGTTCGTTAGTTTGAAGCCCTAATTACTAACTGGTGGTAGATTCTACACACAGCTGAGTATACGGTTCACCGGATACTTACTCGAACCAGTTCGTCTTGAGTTTCGAACTCAACGGCGCATGAGTCCCACGCACATCGTGTAACCACCATATCCGGAGGCTCTTTGATTGTATCCGGGCTTAGCTGTTCGTTCTTGCCAGACGACGCGGGGTCGACGACACACAAGTCCGGTGGCGCCCCTCCCGAGCTCGAAAACCCTGCCACTGCCGGGGTTGCGTCGGCGCCGTTCACCACCCCATGTGCAGCACGGAACCCTGCTGTTGCCACACTTAGGGAACTAGGTCCGCCTGGTGCGGCAACACGAGGGGACGCCGCTCTGGGATGATTAGCCGTGCTTAGCGGGTGATCCGGAGGAGATTGTGGGGAATGTTCGTGTTTCGTTTGATTTGGAATCGGAGATAACGGCAATGGGGGCGGGGCTACGGTTACCGTTGTGGCAAGAAGCGGAGTGCCGGATGAAGAAACGCTTGGCGATGGGCGACGCGGTTTTGGAGCTGGCAGTGGGGCACACTTTGGCTTGCAGTCCTTAAATATCAAAATTTCATTTCATACTGAAAGAAAATAGGATTCTATTTTGCATGTGTATGTATTTAATTTTTAAAAACCAAATATTCGCTACATTTCAATTTTCATTTTAGACAATTTTAGCGCAAAAAACGTCAAAATGAAACAAATATTTCTAAAACACCATAATCCCAAACCAGAAAAGTCCATTGCGTATTTTCCACCACACCAGTTTCACCAAAATTTTCAATTTGAAATTGTTGAGAAAATGCAAACAACGACGTGGCAACAACTGCATGTCATAAGACGACACCCTCAAATATTAATAGTTTTCATATTACAAGCGTAGCGAGCGAGAAAATTTGTTATTGAAATCTGAATAAGCCAGCATTAAACTATAAGTGTAATTTTTAAAAACAAATTAATATAATTGCTGGTGGTCGCTTACTTTCACGGCAACACCAGTTGTGCCAACATCTTCCATTTTAACATCCGTACCCGGATACTTTGTTGATTTGTTTGATTCTTGAACCGAACCAGCCAGGTTTGTTTGCCACCCAGCCGGAGTCGTACGAACCCCAGGTGGAATCAATCCAAACGGATTAACAAATGCCGACCCAGGTGGGCCAGTAGAAGCATTAAAATTGAAACCCTCCGCGGTCGTACTTCCTGGTGGCATAGGAAACAGCGACGGTAGAAAAAACGGCGGCACGGGTGGGCCGGCAGTGCTAAACGGATTTGTACCGTTTGGACCGGAATAGGCCGTCGGTCCGGTTCCGGCTGCAGTATTGGCAGCAGCGGCTGCAGCAGCGAGTGTCGATGCAAATGAGGCTGCAGCTTGTTGAAATTGCTGAAAAAATGAATATGATTTGAAAAAAATAGTTTTTCCAAATTACATTTTGTTTTAAATGGTCTGAATTTTTTAATAATTTTTACTTTCTGATCTGACCATACAATGTTTAAATTACTAATTATTGCTACGTATTAATTGAAAAATTCTATGATGCAATAAAACATTTTCTTAACGACAATTGGTCACTAATGCTTTACCTCAGACGGTGGCCATGCTGGAAACTGAGATGCCAATGGAAAAGGCGGCGGTTGCAACATCGAACCGGAACCGTGAAAATAGGGACTGCCGCTGTTTCGAAGAGCGTTGCTGAGAGCCACCGCTGCAGCTGGTAGTTGGTAATCTGCAATGAATAAAAAAATATCATTTTTAGCAAATACTTTTCACACTAAGTATGAAAGGAGATTCTGTGAACCATCCGTTCTCGAATAAGACAAAAGCGAGTATCCTCTGCAATATATAGGTTGAAAATTAATAGCTGGCCAAGATTATTCCAGCGAAGCTGAGCGCACCCTGACCCTGCTCTTGCTACGGGCCCGACTGGGCTAAAGTTTTGCGACGCCTATTGTGTGTCAGAAAGCTCGCAACGTATTTTGTCAGCTAAACAGTATTGCTTAAAATATTCTTCCATTCAGTTTCAGGTTGAACAAGTTTTGAACCGACGCTGTAAATCTTCAACGCTGCATATAACAACAGTGGTAATTGGAAAATGGTTTGAAACTTGTTTATTTCAATGCACGAAAATTTTATTAGCCTTCAGCGAGAAATCCTGAATCCGGTACTACCAAGAAGCAAATAAAGTATTTTTCTGCAAATTTAATTATTTTTTTGAAAAACTATCAAGACCTAAAAATGCATTTTCGATTGGGGCCATGAATTTTCCGCAGTGGCTGCCTGGCTTTGGATTAGAATTTTACGAAAGTTTCATTTTTGTCATATGCTTATTGGTTTTAGACTACTTTACCAATATATATGTATGTATGTATGTATGTATGTATGCATGTATTTTTCGATTGGATAAATAAACTTTATGCAATAACTAACTTGTCGGTGTTGGAACGTGACCAAGCGACGACGCTCGAGAGCTGATATCACCGCGACCGCCAATATCGCCTCCTTTGAGGATGCCGACAGACGTCGCGCCGGATAGGCGGCCGCCGCCAAAAAACAGATCGGAATATGCAGACGAGCTCGAATGCGCTCGTTTGCACGTTCCGTGTTCTGTAATAAATTCACGATGCAACGATGGACCGCTACCATTGTTGCCTCGTGAATTATATAACGCAGCGGCGGCCGGTATTGGAATTGGCCGTATTACACCATTCCCACCGGAACCGTCCGCTGCTGTACCACCTTGGCTTGATAGGCTTGAGCTGGATGCGGCTAACGCGGCTGCAGCAGCGGCGAATGGATTCATATCTAAAACAATTCCAAGAAATGTACAGTGGTAATTGTGAGCGACTTACACAATTAATAATAATTGCTTACATACAAAAGTAAACATATATAGAAACAATTAATAATTGCTTACATACAAAAGTAAACATATATAGAAATCAATTATGTTCAGAACGGGTAAATTACCTAATTATTACACGACGACTGATGAGCTTAGGCTATCGTACCAAAACATATTCAAAACTTCCAAATTCTAGTACCCATGCCAGAGCTCCGATGAGTTGAACCCACAACCGATGCAGCCGTATACTACTTGGAGTATTTCAAAGTAGCAGCAGTAGCAATACCCCGAGATATATGGGAAAATACGTTAACTCCATCTATCGAGCGAGCAGAATCCAATTTATAAACTAAACTGAACTCGGTGATTTTACTATTTTGCAGTTGAACTGAATGAACAATACTTTATAACCGAAAAACTTACATTCCATATATATACTAAATAAATTTGAGCATAGCAATAAGTTTCGTTTTATAAATTAAGTGGACGAATATGATGCAAATTGGCCATAATTCTAATCTCGTTCCTGAAATCCCGTTAACATCTCCAATCAGTATCCTGGGCGCAGTTTATTTCAGGGTGAGATATTTTGATTTATTGTAGGACTGAAATATTTATAATTAGACTAATAATGTTAGCGACTGTTAGTATAAACCAAAATGTACCAGAAACAGTCTTCTTTGAACTGTAATCTCGGCAAGCAGTAAGTGTACATTTATTAAGCCTAATAGTGGTAATTGGCAAATTTACTGAAATGTCAAAACGAACACGACAATTTGAACTGCATTTTCGACGGAGGTTAACGAATCCCGTTCAACTGGTCCAGCGGTTAGAAAAGTTTGGCAAATCAGAATCGTAGCTATGGGGAACGACACGCGTCGCACCCTTAATGACATCTTTTAAACATCTGACCGACATCGATAACATTAGAAATACTCTAAGTACCAATAATTCAGTTTGACTCCAGTAAAAAATATTCTTGTACTCTTTGCCGACATTGTCCCATGTCAAGATCAGAGGCGGAACGTTTTTCTGCGGGACGGAAATAGAGCAAGTTTAAGCATTAGACTAATATTTTGCTTACGCTGAAGCTTACGCATAAGCTCATTTTTACGCTTAGGTTTAGGCTTAGGCTTACGTATATGGTTATACTACTGTTACGGCCGTATATTCTATACATTGACCGTGACATTTAATGGCTGAAGCTATTCCACGAAAACTGCGTAAACCCACATCCTACAAGTCCTACAAACGCAAGAAAGAATCAGTGGAAATTGTTTATTATTATTATTTCAGCTAAAATTGACTAAAAATATTTCCAAAAAATGCGACTGCGTAAAGTTGCTGAATGCGCACCATATGTGTTTTGTTGGGAAAAAACTTTCATTTTTAAAAAAAATAAGATATATATTTCTTGTAATTACGGTGCACTTCGCGAAAATACGTTTAAAAATGCAAAAATAATGGTACGAGTATTTGCTTGTTTTTTTTAAATTGCCGTATAAACATTAATAATTTAATATTTAAGCACCAACTCGTGTTATTTATGGTCCTCGAATACCAAAAATATTTTTTCAAGCTCTGTAAATCAAATTTTTAAGCTTGTTTCCTAACACTAAAGGATATTCGTTGCTAACACTAAAGATATTCCTTCCTAATACTAGGAATATTAGTTCCAAATACTGAGGATATTCTTTACTAACACTAAACGATATTCGTTTCTACACACAAAAAAGTATTTCTAAATTTATTCAGAAAGGTATTTTCTGTGCAAAATCTAAAAAGTTTTTTGATATTTAAGACATTTTTTCTAAAAATAATTGGAAAACGTTTATTTTCAGACGTTATTTCAAAACTTTTTTGAAAACTTTCCTGTTATAGCAAAAATACTTTTCAAGTGCATCTTGCTAATTATATTTATTAAATGTAAGGAAATTTTTTCTTAAATATCTGAAATATTATTTTAAGTGTAACACTAAAGATTTTCGTTTCTAATACTGGGGATATTCTTTACTAACACTAAACGATATTCTTTGGTAACCCTATGGATATTAATTCTTAATGCCAAAAATATTCCTTCCTAGCACTAAGAATATTCCTTCCTACGCTGAAGAAATATTTCTTCCTACGCTGAAGAAATATTCTTTCCTACACTGAAGAAATATTCCTTCCAAACACTAAATTCCACAGATTTTGCCAGCGACGTGCGGCGTTATCCGGGAACGTACGGTGGCGCGTGGTGGTGTCCGACACACCAAAGTATAGCGCAACCGTTAACATGATCCTTCGTAATACTAAGGGTATTTCGTTCTAACACTAACAATATTCGGCATATATGCTTATTGCACTTCTAATTTAACGAAAACTTTATCACAGCAGAAATTGCATCAAAAGTAATTTTCGTCTTACCATCTCTAAAATATTTTTCTTCTGACAGAAATAGCGTTAGATTTCGTGTGGGGATCAAGGCAAGCGCGTTTTCTGCCTTATGGATATATAGTCCGGTTCCAGTAAATCAGTGTAGTTTTCAATTTTGAATTTACAGTTGTAAGAAATGGACGGAGAGCCCTATCTAAACGGGTTTGTCCAGGCTCCAGCCTAAATTCAAGCGTACAATTGCGAAACCTGCATAAAAAACAAACCAAATATTATCAGTTACTTCAAGTTTAATAACTTATCGTTAAACTTCGGATGGCAACAGAAATTCAGATTACGTTTAATATTTGACAAAAATTGAAAGTTTAGGGTCAGATTTGGTTGTAAAAACAGAGATCTCAACAAGGCTTTATGCAAAACGAATCTGCGACAATTTGTCGCCCGACAGCCTGTCGTCGGACATTTCGTCGCCCGACAACTCGTCGACCCCAACAACCTGACGCCCGACATCTCGAGATCACGACATCAGTCGCGCCGATATTTTGCCGACCCTGAAAACTTGATCAATGCGCATATTCATTTTGACAATAAGCTGTTTAGCAAAAAATCAATTTCGTGGATTTGTAAGCGACGGTGTGAACAAACTTAAAATATTAATCTAATTTGCAACAGAATAATTGAAAACGATTTTGGGAACAGATCTGAACCCTAATAGTGGCCAAGAATTGTTGCGTCGACGAGTTGTCTTACTCATTTGCAGGTGGCCGGGTCGACGAGTTGCCTTACACACTTGCAAGCGGCCGGGTCGACGAGTTGTCTTACCCACTTGAAGGTGACCGGGTCGACGAGTTGTCTTACCGACTTGCAGGTGGCCGGGTCGACAAGTAGTCGTACCTATCAGCAGTCGACGCAAGCTAGCTCGACAAGTGCCTGTATAATTGAAATCGTAATTTACAATTAAATCAAAATCAAAATATATACAAAAACAATGCAATATTTTTACGTAACAAAAACAAAAATCATAAAATTTTTTTCACTGATATAAATTAACATTTAAGTGTCACATATCATCATCAGCCGAGTGTCTAACGTTTGAACAGCAACAACCGACCAACCGAAAAACAACACATGCTGAACGCTTTATACCAAAAGAACTGTAATATTTGCTGAAATCAGCCCCCCCCCACACCGGTTTGGTTAAACCGAATTTGTCTAACCCGTAGCTTCAATGAGAGACACCCCTTTGCTAAACTAACCACGACATCGTAGTTTACATTCAATATTCAACTGGCAATTTTGAACGGCGGTGGGGAGCGTAAAATTTCGCACACCCCCCATCTTTGTTCAGAGCAAAAGCACTCATCGACTGCAGTTTTACAATGATTAATTGCAACTATGAAAAGTTGCAATATGTGTGCGTGCGAAAACGACAACACTGCGACGTTCAACGTATACAACAAACCTAATGGTAAATTGCATTAAAATACACTGAAACTTAAAAGCAACAACAAAACAACATCACAAATACAGCCGTTTTCAAGTAAGTAAGTAGTAATAAAATAAAACATAGAAATTGAAATATATACGATATTGATCCGTCTTCCATCACCTGCACCTGTATAATACTAACGTTTATGCGGGCCCATAGCTAAAAGGGGCCAGGGGTAGCTTAGCCCCACCGTTTGGAAAAATTGTAGTCACTAATTTTGGCAAAATTTTCAACCTTGCTTGTAAGTCAACGAAAACCTTCCCCAGCACGGTGAGCTGGCTACGGACCGAAATTTAAGATGCAGGGGGATGTTGCAGCGGGGCCAGTCATCAGAAAACCAATCCAACGAGGCTTGGCATGCTTACGCTTAGGCTTAGGTTTAGGTTAGGAATATGCTCATTCTTACGCTTAGGCTTAGGTTTAGGAATATGCTTATAACACTGTTGCGCCCCTGTTGTTTACATTGGCCAAAATCTCTATGAACCGAAACGTCTAACCCTAAATTCATTTTTCAACTTCAACTCAGATGTAAGGTTACATGTAAAACTTAAATCATGGATTAAAATTTCTGTTCAAAGACTAAATTTCAAATTGCTACAAAATTGCTGATACGCGAAGAACCTATTAACACGTCGGCGGGCCCGTAGCCACGGGAGTGCTGAAAAGTTCAGCCACTCCCCGTGGAAGTTATTTTGGCCCCCACAGAAAACATTCAACATTGCTTGTAAGTCATCGAAAATTTGGTGTAAGCCTCTCCTGAAAAGTTTATATCGCAATAGCAAGGCGAGCTGGCTACAGGCCTGCCAGGAGACAAAAGAATCTGGCACTTCTGATACATCGCTTGTACTTTTCCCACGAATGTGCTTAAGCATAATTGAGACAAATTAAAATTTAAACAATTCCGTGAATCAACTCAATGTGTCTCCATTCGCGAGAATTAACATTAATCATGTGTCTAAGTGAAACTATATATAAAATTCCAAATAAACAAACATGCATTGCTTAAACAGTGATAGTTTTAACAGTGCTTGATTACTTCCCTCCATGCATTGCCAATCTGAGTCTAATGCCCGTATTCTCATGTGTATAGCACCCAGAGCGGGAAGTGAGTAACAATTTTTTAATCGACCCGCACTTTACCCACGCAAAAACGAATTTTTTTCCCGCGGAAATAAGAACTACCCACAAACCCACCTTTTACCCGCGTCCGAAGTCAAACAAGTATATAAAACATCGCTAGTGATTCGCGCTCTAGTGAAGTTTTGCGATATAGCTTCAATGAATTTCACAAATGAAATTTTACTAGAAACAATAAAGTTTCAAACAAAGCTAAATATAAAGCACGGGCCGCACCTGACCAGAAATCAAACAGACAATAGCGTAGATTTTCCACCTTAAAACTTAAAAGTTTGCCGCGAGTAAAAACTGTGAATTTTTCTACCCGCGTGATGAAAACCATTACCCGCGGGCAGCCCTGAAATTCTTTACCCGATCCGCGTATAACCTCAAGTAAGTGCGGGTAATGTCGTCCCAATCTGATAGCACCTATCACTAGTTGTTGATAGATCATCATGGTACGTTCGAACCAGCGAATGGTAAAATTTGAAATTTAGCACAGTTTTCGGAAATGATTTACTGCACTTTTATACCAATTTAGAGTTTGTCAGTTTGAAAATCTACCGTGATAAGTGTTACATAGATTTGAAAATACGGGGCCTAAGGCTGAAGCTTGAAACTTAAGCATAAGCTTAAACCTAGTTGTAAGCATTTGATAATGTAATAATATAAACACTGTGGGCAGGGGGTGTTTCGATTTCTGTTTCAATCAACTCTAGTGTAGGGGGACAAAAAAAGTACAGCTAATGCTACTTTTAAAACTGTCTTAGTTCAAAACACAAAACAATGCACTAGTTTCGATATTTTAGTTCTAGCGCTCCCGTTCAAATGGCGTATACTTCTAACCTGGCGAGTTCGAAAGCAGTTGAGTTAGCTCAATTGATGTCAACCTTTTATTTTACACAACTCTGAAGCAAACCGACTTTGAAACAAGGTACTATTCAATGGCAGGTTCAAGAGGCGCCTGAGGC
This sequence comes from Enoplolaimus lenunculus, assembly GCA_030248215.1. Taxonomy (NCBI): domain Eukaryota; kingdom Metazoa; phylum Nematoda; class Enoplea; order Enoplida; family Thoracostomopsidae; genus Enoplolaimus; species Enoplolaimus lenunculus. The sequence continues at coordinate 92,231 of JASANG010000718.1, forward strand.
CCTGACAGGTATCAACGCTGAAATTTCATATTCAGATTTAATTGTAAAAAAACTGCGATTGGTTTCACGCTCATTTCGCTCTCGAATATAGCGCGGATATCTCTCTCATACCTCGCTGGATCCAGCAGTCTTCTCATTGAAGTTTAGATTCCCGTCAGAAGTCACGGCCCGTGTTTAGAACAGGGACGGAACAGTAGTATAAGCATATTCCTAAGCCTAAACCGAAGCGTAATGATGAGCCTATTTGTCAGCCTAATCCTAAGCAAAAAAGCTAGTCTAAAGCTTAAACTGACTCTGTTACAACTCCGTCGGAAAACGATCCGGTCGTGTTCTATACATGGGCCGAAGTTAGTTTAAATCATTATTTTTTCAATCAAAATATCGGCCTAATTCAGTTAGAATGTCAGATTTTTAAGTTCAAATTTGAACGACTCAACTGTCAAAAAATCGATGTTGTCAGCTCGCTGAAATATTAACCATTTTTGATTGGGGTTTCAGAGTAAATCCCTATCATCTGCTCCATCTGTGAATGTAATGTATTCATGCATAGTTTTACACGGACTTTGACTTCCTAAAGTAAGCGTATATAATCCCAAATGAGAGTCATTTCGTAATATCTGCCCTGGTGTAATAATATTACATGGTCAAAAATACGAAATGCGCATCAATTGAGTGGGCGTATTTGCCTACGCTTAATGACACGGCTGTGTTTCCGAAACCCTACTTAAGTACGACTTAGTATTTAACCCTTTCTCACATGAATATTTTCTATTTCCCCTGAGACCTACTTTTATGCTAGGATTCGAACGCCGGTGACTGGAGTGGGAGGCGTATACCATCACCACTCAGCTATAGGAGCTTGACGCTCGATACCGAGGGGGCTCTCACGTCTTGTGGTGATTTAGTAGTATGTATACGTGTTGCAATTGTTAAACACGGTGCGATATATATTATTTAACGTATACACACTGCGCTGATTTGCCTATGGGCAACTCAATGTGAGAAGGGGTTAAGTACGTGCTAAGTAATTACTTATCGTTTTTAAAAACGTACTTAAGTTAAGTAAATATTTAAGTCGCCACAAATTTACGATTCAGGCATAGTAACTTGAAAATAAGTCGCGAAATTTTTTTCGTGCTTCACGCTTAGAAATACAGTTCTGGGTTCAATTGTATCGCGCATTTGTCGTTATTTTAAATAGTGTAATTGAAATTGTAGACTCACGATGCCTTCTTGCTATAAAGCAAAACTAGTACTTTTTTGTTATGACAGCTGACATTTTGCGTTTATTTGATTTTGCTCGAAATTTAATTATTTACTTAAGTCGTCAGCTTAAGTAATTGCTTAAGTACAACTTAAGTAAATACTTAAGTAACATTTCGGAAACCCAGCCACTATCTATTAGCTCTGCCCAAATTGCTTTGTAAAAATCTATACAGCTCTACTACTTCAAGCTGTCAGGAAGTGCGGCAAGATAGCTTCGCAATACAGGGGCTTGCATAGGGGCGATTTCCTCCCACCGAAATTTTTTTAATTTTAAAAAAAAGTAAGGATCCCCAGATATTAAAATTTCTCAAAAAAATTATCTTGCTTCTGCAAAATTGTGTTCAAAAATACAGTTCCAATTTCTATTCTGGAAATACCCAGGGTCCCAATGAAAGTGTGGTTGAAGTATCGCACTTATTCTCAACATACAATCGAATCTACGACAATTCGTCGCACGACAACTTGTTACACGATAGTGCCATAAGCATAATTCTAAGATTAAGCCTAATGACAATGATGGGCAACAAATTGTCGAGTCGACGAGATTTCAGATTACCAACAACTTGTCAGTCAAGCAGTTGGCAGGTGACAAATTGTCGTGATGTAAAAATAGCAGGTTGTAGTAGCAGCCCGAGCCAGCTCACCGTGCTGGGGGGGGGGGCAAAAAATTTCAGAAATACCATCCAATGGTTTTCGTTGACTTACAAGCAATGTTGAAAATTTTCTAGTGGGGGGGGGGGCAAAATTTTTCCGAGAGTGACTCAACCCTCTCTGGCCCTTCCTAGGCTACGGGCCCTTACGCCAGAATGCTCATGTTACCTGATTCACATCCATTGGCATTGTTCGGTTTCGAAGCGTCGGTCTGTGACAAATGCGGCGCCATTTGCAAGCCTAAAACAGAAACAAAATTTAAAAGTGAAATTGTCCGAAATGCAAACTTTGAACATTTTTACTAATTTTTATTACAAAACACCATTTTTAGGCTTTACCAATGGAAATATGTAGCTGAACCCGAATAAATTAGGTTATACGTTATAAATTTTAGCCAAATATTATTCGTATACGTACACAGACTAACCGTAGGGCGAGGGGGTGCCCCCAGTCTCCCTTCGCTTCCCATCACCCACCGAGCGAATCTTACTTACCATTAGAAGATTGATTTCCATTCAACGATAGCGCACTCAAATTTGTTTGGAATGTCGGACTAAGACATGACAAAAATGGCTGCAAACTGAGACAATTCAACGGCGAAATTGAACCTGTCAGTGAATTGTTGTTCGAAAGCGCTGCCGCCGCTGCGTATAAACTCTGTGACAGATACGGCGAGCCACAGGGTAGCGTAGGTGGCACTCCTGATCCAGCTGTAGGTGGCGGTGCCAGCCCGAACCCAGGCGGAGACGGGTAGAGCGGAATGGTCGGGCTTGTCGTTTGGGATAAACTCGTGAAATCAGCGGTGCTTCCCGATCGAAAAAAGTTTGGCGATGCAGCTGCGGCGGCCATCATTGTTGCTGCTGCTGCCGCTGTAGCGACTGCGTCCGCAGACAGTCGACCCCTGAAATTTAAGCGAGCTTCAAATGAAGCGATAATATTGTCATAAATGCTCAAATAGTGACAAATTTGTATTTTGCTTATTGGAAAATTCTACGACTAAATTGATTAACCAACGTACGGAATATGAACCCGTTGAAGAAATTAAGTAGACTATTTTGTAGATGTTGACGGGTAGAGACTAACAGGTTTCTATGACTGCACGAACAGGATTCATACGGTTATTGGCACGGGGATTGAGCTTTTTAAAAGCTATTATATCTCGCTGTTCAACTTCCCCGCATGGCACTTCATATAATTTACTTACATATGTAGTTACTACCTAAGAATTATCATGTTTTTAAATTCACTACCATTTAAAACCAGGGCACATATTCTCAAATGTGTATAGCAACTATTATCAACTAGTAATTGGTTTTCAAACTCGCTAACTATTGCAGTTGTTGAACTCAAAATTGGCACAGGAGTAGAAGAAATCACAAGCAAAAATGTGTAACATCAAATGGTGAAAGGTGCTACGCCAGGCCGGTAGCCAGCTCACCTTGCTCGGGGGAAGCTACAAAATTTTCATGAGGGGCATTCAAGGGTTTTTAATGACTTGCAAGCAAGGTTGAACACTTTCTAAGGGGGCCAAAATTTTTCCAAGGGCGGGGGCTGAGCCGCTCTGCCCCCACCTCCTTAGCTACGGTCCCGTGCTACACACATTTGAGCATTTATGCCCAGTTTGGTGAAACTTAATTTGAAACCTGTTGTACGTATTCTACAGCCTTTTTTTGATAATTTATCAGCCGTCCAGACTCGATCCACAATATGTTTTATGAACAGCATCTCGAATTAAAAATGTTAATCTACGTTTAATTGCCGGAAATTTGAATTACGTAAATTGGTAAATTTTATAAAAAAAATATGACATATTTTTACCCCAAAAACAGGTAAAATTTTTGAATTAATTTGTGATAAATGTTTTTTTTAAAAATTTTAACCCCCGTCTACTATAACCGTTGTAGAGAGCGTCGAGACACCGCGCGGCGACTTTGATACAACGCCAGCGTGTTTTGGACACAGCGTCACTGACTGAATAGTTTGTAGTTATTTTAAAATGGTTTATTTTTGAATTTTGAATTGGTAACAACAACTCGGTGGTATGGATTTTACAATATTTCAACGAACTTTTGTCCACATTTTTTCTTAGTTGTTGCGCTATATTTTACTAAAGCCGGACGTCGCCGGAAGTCGACGCGCAGCGACGTGCTGTTAAACTTTTTACCGGGACGCGTGCCGGCGTCGGACGGCGTACGGCGAGTATAGCGCAACCCTCAGGTCTTATAGTTAGGAAAAGGTTTAGGCAATGTCTTAGCATTCTCCGTGTGCCTTAACCTTAACTATCGGTCAAGCGTACAAGAGCATTCAATCCGTTTAAATTTGTCACTAACATTTAACTCGTTCAGAACTAAATTTTTGACCAGATTTTGCCAATTTTTCCTGAAACCTAAAAGAAAACTACTGCGTGAGAGCATAAAAATTAATAGGAACACGCTGCCTAGCTGTGGCAAAATATGATGTATTACATATTTGTTGGGGTACGATATATCTTGAGTTCACTCACCCATGTTACTTTAAGGGGCGTCCAGGATTCTGGAGGGTCTATAAAAGATTCGGTTTAGGTTCTAGGTTATATTTTTTGCTTAGGCTTAGGGTTAGGCTTAGGAACACATTTTTGCAAGGCTTAGGCTAAGGCTTAGGAATACGCTTAATCTACTGTTACGTACACCCACCCCTTAAAGTAACATTGGAAGAGTTCACACGAAGTAGTCTAGACTCGCAAATTGATTTGGAAGCAGGCTAGACGCGATCGCAAAATGCCTGTACCGGCACAGATATTAAAATATAACTCTGCCTCTACTGCTTACACTGAATACGCTGTCGTTAAAGAAATTTACTTTCAAATCCACAAACCATTTACTTAAATTAAGAGAGTGCATGATACTCTATAACAAGTGTGTGCAACTGGATGCGTTCCGTGCATTAAAGATTGTACCCAGCGTTCGTTGCATTTTTGGCCTGCCCCACTTATACACGGGAGGGTGTCAATATTTTCAGACACAAATTCATATGCTGTTATATACACTGAAAACTGATCCGCTGTTTACATTTCTAAACAAAATTTAAACGTGTTGTAAAACCGACTGCCCCCCAACGCTAAATAAGGATGGGTAGGGCAAAACCACAACGACTGCTGGTATATTTTGTATCTCACACACAACTTGAGCAAAGTTGCACACTCTTGTAATCATAGACCTGTTGCCGAGAAGTGTATTCTTACCGTAATTCTGCAGGCGAATAATGGCCAGAATGAGTTTTATCGTTAACAGGCAGCGGTGGATAATTGTACAATTGGTTGCTTGCACTGGCACAGGTTGCGTTTGCATGCTGGCTGGCAATTTGGGAATTTGCAACATTTGACCCAGTTGATGTGAACGTTGCAGTGGACGAAGATGGGGTGGGAATGGAGTTGCCGTTCAACGTTGAATTACCAGTTTGCGGTGTGATTAGCATTTGAGGGTATGAACCTGAAACTTTAGCGATATATTGCAGCAAACGCGTTATGTTATTGGTAAAAGCAAGAGTAGATGATCACTCTTTATAAGTGTGCAACTGGGTACATTTTGTGTATTAAAGAATGTACCAGCACGCGTTGCATTTTTGTTCGACCCCCCTCAATCAGGGAAGATTAAGCACGAGATTAACAGTATACTTCAGTACACCAACCCCCCTTAAACAAAGGGGGTACAATTTGCTCCTAGCATTACTACGATTTAAAACTGCATACATACCCCCCTAAACAAGAGGGAGGGGTAGGCCAAAAACGCAACGCGTGCCGGGTACATTCTTTAATACACAGAATGTACCCAGTTGCACACTCTTGTTATCAAGAGTGATCATCCACTCTTGGTAAAAGCAATAGGAGACTATTTTATCAAAGATAGAGGTTTTTAAATCTTATACCACCTGGGGGATGTTCTAACAATTTGAAGGAAAGAGTCTTCGGATACAATGTACCAAAGGATTCGGGTATATTTACCGGTAAGCCATCATAAGGGTAAGGTTTACCGTAATGTCTCTGGAAACAGCCAGGTTTGGCTTAGGTAATGTATGTTGAGATGACCTGTGTGATCGTGTTTTGTATAGCAATATGATATTCGACTTTGATCTGTCCGTATCATATGATGGTAGCAAAAATTTGTGCCTGATGTATGCAATCAACATGTGACAAAACGTGACACGACTGCCCCAGTTATAGGTTGAATGCCGCATTAGGTAAAGCCTAGGCAAAGGCTTGAGCAGCAGGTTTACCTGAATCCTAAACCCCTGAGGAAAGTGTACTTAAGTTTAATTTTCGACCAAATATCAACATTTTTGCCGAATACCACCAGGTTTGTGTTGACGCTAACGAAATGCTACTTTAATACCGAATTGGTTAAAACCTTAGACGTCCGTGGCTGGTGAATACTTTGTGTTCAATTTTCATTTTTTGCTAGCTGTTCAGTAGTTTTGACTAATTTCCCTATAACTATTTCTAAATACCCAACTAACAGTGACGCAGCACGCGCGGGGGAGGGTGGGGCCAGAAGGACGAACCCCTCTTGTTTGGTGTCAGAAAATTTGGCGTAAGATAGATTCAAGTTTTCAAGAAAAAATGCTAAGGATCCTACCTTGGAAATTGTTAAAATGGCATTCGGTTCGCCCTCGCTTCACTTGCGAGCTGTTTTTTTGCCCAAAACCCATTTACTCACAAGGTTCATTGTTTCAACTCTGTTGTATGTATGTAATTCTTGGTCCAGTTGTACCTCAACGTAAGGACCTTACTATTACCTTACTATTTGTTTTCAGATTATCTCCTGCGTCCGTGCCCTCCAAGATTTAAAAGTTTTAGTCCAAATCATTAGTTAAAAATCGAAAATTTACTAAATAGAACCTGGATAAAAACATGAAAAATCTGGCAATTGCATCTCAACTGCACGATACTTGCGATTCGCCAATCATGAATTGTTGAAGTATAAATTATTAATTGTATTTAGTTACATATATAACCGGCAAATATATCATATTGTCTCATGTACACTCTCCGCCTTACAATCTTAAGCCTAACAGCGTAAGTTATGCTAAGATCTGAAAATGCTGCAAAATTGTAACCAGAAGTGTATACAAGAACCTATCGTATATACACAGTATACATTTTGTTCTCTGTTTTGTAATGAATCATTTTTACGTCAGACTCAAAAAAAATTAAATTTAGAAATGTCGCAGTCCAGGCCAAGTTTTAGAATATCTGTCAATTCCTTAGAAAACCCGCCCTGAGAATCTTGTGTGCTCTCTGAAAAGAGTTTACAGCGGAACCACTCGAATCCAAGGGTGGATTTAGAGATTGGATTAGCCAGTTGAGGCCAAACAACAGACTCGAGTTCGTTTTGATATCTAAAATACTAAAACTGCGCTGTCGTCTTCGTTTCTTTTGCTCACAGGCTACTTTTCATTGTTTTGACTACGTATGCTGTATGTGCTTAATTTTCAAGTGACCTTGACCATAAATTATAGTTCAACTGATTGCGACCCGAGAAACAATATCCTAGAATTTCCAAACTGCTGTCCGTTATTTGATGTAGAAAATGCGGCTGGCGTCGTCGTTCGCCGAATTTGTTCCAGTGGTCCTCTTGTAATAGACAGCACTGTTTGGTGTAACGGGACGGAAGTACGTAATCTTCTCGCCAAAACACTACCGAGTAATTTTATCGTTGACAGGAATTAGTCTTCCATTGCTTTTGGCACAGCCTGTAGCCATAGGAAGGGCCAGGGGCTAAGCGCCACCCTGGAAAAATTTTGGACAATCCTATCAAATTATCAAGCTTGCTTGTATATAAGTCACCGAAAACCATAGTATGCCCTACCTGAAAAATGTTTAGACACCATAGCAATGTGAGCTAGTTAAAGGCCTGCTTTAGGCCGAGGCTAAATGTATTTTCTAGGGATAAAATTTTATACACCCTAAAAACCAATCGCCAGCTCTATGCTCATTTTGGTTCTATATTTAAAGTTTACGTCTTGGACGTACTTTATTTAGAATATACTTATTACAAGAAACTTAGCAAACCTGTAATGCTTTACAATCCTGGTCGATGATGCGTAGATTATTTTTTCCCAAGGACAAAAGTATTGGATTAATAACATTTAACGTAGGGCCACAAGTACTGACGGACGTCTTGGGCGGCGTGTATTTTTCAGTTCGTAGCACCGGATCATATCACTGCATCATTTGATGTGCTATGGAAAACGGCGTATTAATATACAGAGATAAAAGCAAACGAAATGGAAACGTTCCAAGCAACCAAAATTTTTCTAAATTTTGTAAAATTGTGTAATTTTCCAAAAATTTTCTATTTTCTAAATTTTGAAAAAATTTTCTAAATCTTGAAAAATTTTGAAAAATTTCTAAATTTTGAAAATTTTTGAAAAATTTTCCTAAAAAACATGCTTCTAATGATCGGGTTCGAAAATACAAAAATGTATCACACCAGACCGTGTCCTAACCGCGGAATTTTTTCATGGCTACGTCAATGGGTACATCTATGTTCCCCTGAATTAATTCAGCGTTCCGAGAGGTTAACGTTAAATTAAAGTCTTCATTGGGGGGGGGCAAAACAAAATTTTTTGATGGTTCTCAAGAACGCTTGGCGTATGTAACACAAACCAAAATAAGAAAAGTAACCTGATCTGTTGAACAAAAGCCACGGGTATTAAACCTGATACGTTACATAGTCAGTAAATGTTGTTGTCAAAATATATTGGTTTTGCGTACTGCACGACATTTCGCAAAATATTGATAAATTGTAGCTGTCAAACACGATGGTACGCAAGTATAAGGATCTGTCGGTCCCTGGCGTTAACCGGTTCAAGGCGCTTCCACCCAATCCTTGGGTCCAACAACTGAGATCCAAACCACAATTTTGTTGCACGAAATAACGCTAAAATTGAGTGCGGCGTTTCGCTCGCGAGGGTTCCATCCAATTAAATATGGTGTGACCTCTCTGATTCCAAATTTCTCGATCCGTTACTGGTTACTCGGTAAAAATACCGCTGTCCCATTTCAACGACAATTTTTGATTGTAGGACTTGTCATTTTGGCATCTCCAGAGATGTAAGTGGGCAAAGATTTTTTACCCTCGGTGCGATTTACCCGCGGCTGATCTGTACTATCCGGAATCTAATCGTAGGGTTCAACCGGATATCCGGCTCCGGCAAAAAATGGACATCCAGCTCCGGTATTCTACGCTGCCGGATATTTATTGCCCAAACGTATAATATGACTATATTATATACTGTTATTTAAGACCAAAATAACAATGTTTCGGTGTGAACTCTGCTTGAAATTGCAAAAATAAGCACTCCAACAAGCTTATTTAATACTAAGACGCTTGTAAAACAGAATTACAACATACACATTATAACAATTTTTCATTGAAATATATATCCGGCCCGGTATTTTTTGATATCTGGTTGAACCCTCTGGAAATTCAACACTTTGTCGACCGAAAACTTTTCCCTCGACAGTGTCCTATAATTTGAAACCTAAGCGTAAGCCATAATCATTTAATTTAATCCTAAACTTAAGCCTAAGCATAACGATAGACGACGAATTGTCGTGAAACTTTTCGGATTACAAGTTGTCGGTCGACCAGTTGCGTCCAGCGACTTGATTTGTCGTGATACCGCTAAATGGAACACAGTCTGAACGAAAAAACGTCCTAATCCATGTCTGTCAGCTAACGAAAGCCATAATAGCATTCAAAATTCCAGTTAACTCAGGGGTCAGCTACTGTAAAGCCACCTCCAACTAGTACGTAACTAAAAACCGACCTTAGTGCCGAGTAACTGTTTCAAGAGTTATCGCTTTCAAGCTGAATTTGTCAAATTGCTTCAGAATCAGACAACAAGGTACTCACTAAAAATATACTTAAAATTAAGTCAAACTATTGCCGATTAAGTGTCGGTATTACTTTTACTATGGTGCTTGGCAAAGTTTTACTTAATTTTAAGCAAGCACGAAATTATTAGCTTTACATTTACTTAATAAATCACGAAATGACAGCAATAGTTTTACTTTTTACATTATTTAAGCAAAGATTTAATCAATATTTAGTACACTTGTATACTTAAAATACTTAGTAAAATAATAACTAAAGTATTCTAAGTAGAGTGTTTTTACAGAGTACTTAGGACAGAAAAACTGTCCTTAAACCTGTGTCTCGAAAATCATTATTTTTGTGAAAATTCTGGATCAGCCACTACACGCCGTCCATGCTTAATATTAAAACACCAGCAGAGTATAAATTGAAACATCATAAAGTCACAAAGGGTTGCTCTGTGGGCTGCCAAAGAATTGATACCAATCACTATTCCGTTGCGAAAATTCAAAATTTACGGGGGCAGGCCTGTGTTGCTATTTTTTTAACCATTAAATATTTCAACAACGAAAAAACCTGTACGCGCATATATATACGCCAACCAAATGCACCCACTAACACTACCAGCCAGACCCAGCTCAACAACCCAAGACCAAACAACAACAACAACAACAACAACAACAACAACAACAACAACAACAACAACAACAACAACAACAACAACAACAATTTTATAATAAATAAATTTTTATAACGGCGGCATCGGCGGCGGTGGGGACAAAATATGCTTGGTGGTAAAATCTAATGCTCGTTTGGGCTGTGGCACAATCCTGCGTATGAGTTGTTGGGTTTCTGACCGGGGTGGGTACAGAAACACATGGATAACTCCGCCTGGGTGAACCTATTTTCGACAGGGGAGCCCGGCTGTGAGTGTTTTTATTCGAGTCCAACAATCACCAAATATAACCTTGCGGCGAAGTTGCAAAAAAATTTAAATTCGTGGTATTGCAGTAATCTTGCCACATTTTTTACTTGGGTATATAAATACCGATTTAATGGTTTCATCCTACGGATTGGGATGGACATAGGAGGATCTAATGGATAGCTGTATGGACTTAGCCCGAATTTAAGTTCGGGAGCAAGGGTGTAGCTTACACCGAGAGAAGATACTACTTCATGTAAATAAGTTTTGATTCCTGTGGCGAATGTATGGAACAGGGCCGGAACAGTAGTGTATACATATTTCTAAGTCTAAGCCTAAGCAAAAAAATTAGTCTAAAGGCTAAACTTACTCTATTACATGTCCTGCCGGAACACGTTCCAGCCCAGTTCTATACATGGGTCATTTCTAGTATCCGCAGGTAATTTCATACCCTGGCTAAACTGTTTTTTCTTATGATCAAAATTTTCGGGAGCGGCTATATCCCGTTTATTTCTCGCCTCGTGTGAGATGAAAAAGATTATTGTAAATTCCGTTGTTAAACGTGCTTTTTATGGTTTAGAAATCTTACGAGGGGAATATATCTCCTCAACGTTGAATACGCTTCTGTTACTTCCCGGGCCCGTAGCCAAGGGGGGGGGAGGGCAGAGGAAGCTCATCCCCCCTGGAAAAATTTCCCCCTAGAAAATTTTCAACCTTGCTTGCAAGTCTCTAAAAACCCTTGAATGCCCATCCTAAAAAATTTTTAGCCCCCCCTAGCATGGTGAGCTGGCTACGGGACTGTTACTTCCCAGAAACAAATATGTCGCCGAAGTATTACAAGATGCCAGCCGACAGGGCCGAGGCGATGTCTGATCAACTTTTCTCGTGTTTAGAGTTCAAAGCTTTTCAATTGGATGAAAAAATGTTAATTACTGTTACAGATGATTGGATTGAAGGTATTGAAAAAATCGTTAATTTCGTCTTACTTTTACTAGTCTAACTGAACACGCGTTGTTGAGTGAATCTGCTTGCATCTGTTAAAGGTGGGGCGATACAACCCAGCGATATAAATTTCAATTTCAACCCCCATTAAATTTAATTCTGTGTGTGCTATGCTAAGTCACGTCTTGTGGGATACTGGAATACAGAAACGGTTATGACGAATCGTACGCTATTTTCTGAGCATTCACAGATGGCATAGACGCCCGGACGTAGATTTGATAAATGCTTGCATGTGATCCTTGTCAAATTTGATAAAATCTACGCGATACCTTACAAACTGTAATGGCTAAGGTCCTGGAGCGTCGAAGGATGTCCAAGAAATGCGAATGATCAGTTTAAGTCCCTAAGCGTTGGAAAATTTTCAAACTGGCCCGTATCCAGCTCACCATGCTAGGGGGGGCGAAAATTTTTTAGGAGAGCATTCAAGGGTTTTTGGTGACTTGCAAGCAAGGTTAAAAATTTTCAAGGGGGCCAAAATTGTTCCACGGGGCTGAACCCCTGGCCCCCGCTTGGCTTACGGGACCGGTTTCAAAATTAAAAACTTTTTTGAACAAGATCGAGACCGGGGATTTTGAACAAAAATTACCTTCTGTAAAATCATTGAATGGGGTTGGGGGTTATTGTGTTGTGAACTGAAACCATATAATGAAACCTCAGTACACAAATCCTACAGTGGGTGGACACCCGAAAATCCTTGAGCAAACTCCGGCTGGATATATGAGGATAACTGAAATAATTCCAAACTAGGACAGAAGACAGATGCTACGAAAAACATATTCAAAAAATACTGGCCGTACACTGCGAAACTATGATGAGTCAAATTGATTCGTTCCGAAATAGACTTTACGGGGCTACACGAACTGAGTCAAATTCGACTCCGCCAAAGTCAAATTGGGCAACTTATTGAGTCGCATTGGCAGAGTCGGATTTGACTCAGTTTGTGTAGTCTCGTAGATCCTATTTCGGAGAGAGTCAATTTGACTCACCATTTTTTGCAGTGTACGAAAACGGAACTTTAACTATTCATAGAGATTTGCTGCGAAACACAACAAAACGAGCCACCCCGAAATCTTTCGCAGTGTACGAAAACGGAATCGCTTTAAACTATTAATAGAAAGAATTTGCTGCGTAAAATTTAGACAACAAAACGGCCAAACTTTTGCAATAAACATAAAGCCAAACAAAAACCTGTTCGTCGATATTAGCATACAATGATTGTTACCTGTTTGCAGCGCAAACAAGCGTGAATGCTTAAACGTTGACTGCAGGTTGAAACATTAGGCACAAATTTCGAATTCTTTCTTCTGGCAGGGAGGTGGTCCAGTAGTGTGGCAAGTCCACCGGACACGTAGCCAGAAGGCAACACAGATTACATAAAAGTTTCGGCCAATGTATAGAACAGGGCCGTAACAATAGTATAAGCATTAGCCTAAGCGTACGAATGAGCTTACACCTAAGTCTAAGTCAAAGCAAAAAAATTAGTGCAAAGCGGGCTCGAGCGCAAATACAATGCACGGCCAATGTTACTTGAAGGGGCGTAACAGCAAATTAAACGTATTCCTAAGCTTAAGCCTAAGCCTAAGCAAAAAATGTAATCTAGAATCTAAACCTACTCTTTTATAGACCCACCAGAAACCTGGACGCCCGTTAAAGTAACATGGGCCCAATGCACCATAGAGAATGTTAAACAGTGGTATCGACCAGCGTTGAATCCAAAAATTTCCGACGGATGACTGGCCAAAAGTTATAAAACGCCACTTTTCATCGGATGCTATGTATGTAAAAAATTTTCTGGGGGGAATAGTAAGGGACACATTACTATTTTATTACAAAAACTGTTTGGACGGTGAGGCGTACGACCCCAGCTCTACTTATGGATTTGTTCGCGGTGTGGACATATCTTAATTTGGGGATGAAAGGCTTGGAGGGAATGTATCACTAAATCCTCTATACACGAAATTGACGGCCAACAGTAGTAACAGCGGCAAAACAGTGAACAAAACCTCGCTTAGGGTAACAAAAAACCCGGAATCAATATTGATATCTACGGAGGTGCAAAAAACAACCTTTGTATGTCTAAAATTTGATCCCAGTTCAGATATTTTAGCACAGTTGTGAATGATTTGATTTCAGTTTAATTATTATGTGTTTTAAACGTCAGAGTTGTTAGCAGGCTGAAAAACGACTACAAAAAAGTGTCAAATCGTATAAGTTTTAGCTGAAAATTGTAATTTATTGCGACAGATTGCTGAATGCGTGCAAATGTATATTGTGGCGATTTGCACATACACTGACTGCACTAAGTTCAATTTTTTCAGTTTAAAATTTAAATAAATTGCTTATCAACTGCACAAAAGTGTAACAGCATTTTTGAGCAAGAAAATTTGACGTTCACTGACAGATGCAGGCTCACATTATTAAGTGTAAAACAAGCAGCACCTGAAAGGGTCAGCGAGACGGGATACAAATATCTTGTATGAATCAGTCATACCACATTAAACAGTTAACACGTTGGGCTGTAGTGCTCGTTGGAATTTTATTCCGTAAAACCATAAAGTATAAACGAAAATTAACGCTGAAAATGAATCTTTCCACCGTGGAAACAGGTCCCAATCAAGACCATGCGACCACGTGACCATTGCTTTTAGTATTTTGCCGCACCCTTTTAAAAATAGTTTTCAATCACAATACATGTGTAATAACTTCCTAGTCACAGGCGAAACCAGGGGTGGTGGCTGTCTCCGCTTTCGGCAGACAACCAAAAAATTTCTGAACAAATTTATTACGTTTATTGATTTTACAGCTGAAAAATTTCGCCGGCGGCAATGTTTACATATGGCCTTTAGTTCAATAAGATTAATAAGCTAAAATCAAAACTAACTGCTACAAGGCCAGATATTCAGAGTAAAACGTTGTAAAAAACACCTTCTTGTTTATCCAAAAAATTCCGAGTATACCACTACCCTTCCTCCTTGTACACTGCAAAAAATGGTGAGTCAAATTAACTCTCTCGGAAATAGGCTTTTCCTGACTACACAAACTGAGTCAAAATTCGACTCCGCCAGAGTCAAAGTCAGGAAAAGCCTATTTCCGACAGAGTCAATTTGTCTCACCATTTTTTGCAGTTTATACGTCTCTTAGTACAAGAGTCTGAACTGGAATTAACACTTTTTTACGTGAATATTTTCAATTTCATATGAGATGCAATTTAAAGGTAAGATTCGATCAGTTTACGATGACCATGCAGCTATGGGAAATTGACGCTCAAGCCCAAGGGACCTGTCACGTCTTGTAGGGATTTTGTACTGCGCATATATGTTACAATTTTTAAACACTGCTCACAGTGTCTATGTTGCTCGGATATAACTTGTATTTAGTTACTCATTTTGAGTTAAAGGGTTAAGGTCAATCTGTTCGGTCGGAGGTATTCTAACATTTACCAGTTGTTACGATAAGGTCTGTGCAATTCTCAAGATGCCATTATTTTAGCATATAATCACGACGCAAATGTTTAATTTTGGTTCCCTCAAGTGTGGGGGTGGATCCGATCCCTAGATCCTCCATTGCTGATTTCATATCCCCAATGACCGGTAGGTTTGTGTAGGGGCTAAGGCTCCACTTCTTTGAGTTTCATAAGTAGGGGTATACAGCGTAAAAAACGTGCAAAATTTGAAACTGTAACAGTTTATTTCAAATTTACTTCCGTCCACCGGTGACAGCACTTTTTATACCTGAACCCCAACCAATATTGCAACTGGAGCGAATGCCTATCCTGTTTAGTTCAAAACTTTGAATATTTTTCTAGCGTTTGACCCGTCGCGTAACGTCCACAGGTGGTATCGATGCTCTTAAAGTCTTGGGGGAATGTTGATTTCACCAAGGTATAGAACGAACATTCGAACAATATCTGGACGCTCGCGGCGTCGTCCGGCACAGTAAAGTATAGCGCAGTCACAAGGGAGATGCTTGTGTTCTACACACGGGCGAAAAATTCAACCCAAAAACAATGTAGTTTTTGAGTTTAGAAAATAATTTCTTGCGCTATACTTTTGTTGTCGCCCGGCGCCGTCCTTCACCCGTAGGGCGCAGTCCGACACCGTCCGACGCCGTCCGACGCCGTGCGTCCTGCGCACGGCGTCGTCCGTGTCCATCCGGCGTCGTCCGTGTCCATCCGGCGTCGTCCGTGTCCATCCGGCGTCGTCCGTGTCCATCCGGCGTCGTCCGTGTCCATCCGGCGTCGTCCGTGTCCATCCGGCGTCGTCCGTGTCCATCCGGCGTCGTCCGTGTCCATCCGGCGTCGTCCGTGTCCATCCGGCGTCGTCCGTGTCCATCCGGCGTCGTCCGTGTCCATCCGGCGCCGTCCGTCACTGACCGTCACTATACGGTATAATACGTGTGTAATTTGAGTGCCGTAACGTATTTTGACGGACGGCATCGCACGGTTACGGATGGCGACTCACGACGAGTATAACGCCACCCTATTGGAGACGTACTGGTCGGACCATGAGCACAGCCGAAATTTTGGTTTATGGGGCCGCACAAATGCTTTAAATATATTGTGTGGTAAATGAATTTTCATCAATTAGCATGTGCAACAGGCTACGAAACGAAACGGGATTATACCGCAATCGGAATCAAAACTACAAATTTTGTGCCAACACGTATAATTTGTTTTAAAATATTAATTTTAAGGTATGTGTTAGCTGGTAACAATTTTCAAAAACGTCGCATCAATATATTGGCATCGTTTTTGGTTGTGTAAAAAAAGCTAAACTACAATCAAATTATCGTTATTTTCAAAATAAAACACGGTAGTTTTGTTTGTTTACATGTTGAGATCGACAGAATTTTTCGCCAACCAAAGTTTGATTAATTCAAAATTGCAAAATTGCGACTCCAATTGAGTGTGCAATCAAATTCGAAATCGGAACTCGTTTTGAATCGAAATTCTAATCGGAATCGGAATCTCGGTTGCACCCTGATATACAGAAATCACAAACACTACAGTTTTTGTAGATAAACAATCTTTGAGTCACTATAAAAAGTGTCTCCAGCTTCAAAGGCTCAGCTTCATTTTACGAGTGGGGGCAGGTAAATTTTTCAATAACAGCTTCGGTGGCAGTAAAAGGCTACACTGACGTACTGAGCAACTTGGATTTGGGGCCGAATCCTACCATGTCCGTGCCTTAAGTTTCCCACCTTAAAAGTGAACGTAGAACCCTTCAGGCAGTGACCTGTCTAAGTTTTTTAGCGGGATATATGCGATTGGCGACGCTGTCCTAGGCGGCTCCGAGACCATTGTCTGAGTCGTCTATAGGTCGGCTTCATTTTTGGCGTGCTGGGTGGCTGAGCCAGACCGAATTGCTAAACTACCAAACCGGAACCCCTCCCCCGGGTCATGCATTTGCGTAAACTGTGAAGCTTTGCACAACTTTTGAAGTTTTCCTTTAAACAGTGTCACTGGCGAAATTTTTCAAAAATTAAAGAATCACGTATTTTGATTGCATCTAATCTAAATTATGACACACTAGCGAATTCAGAACGGAGGGCCGCCCCGCCCCTCGCCCTCGGTACGCCCCTGAGTCGGACAATGGTAAACATAACACCATTCAACTCAGCTCTGCAAACTGTGGTGACTGGTATCTGGCCTGCATGCTTCAGCATAAGTGTACTGAAAAACTGAATGATTCTTAATCAGCCGGGAGCTAAAATCAATTTGAATGCAACTTCAAGTTCAATCTCAACTACCTATACTGAAATCGGCTAATATAAAGATCAGCGGCGGAGAGTTTTTCTGTGGGACTAGAATAGAGAAAGCTTAAACTTTAGACTAATTTTTTGCTTAGTTTAGGCTAAAGCTTAGTCTTAGGAATATGCTCATACCGCCCCTGTTGTTTACATTGGCCCTGAAATCCATACCACTGTTTGTTCTAAGTATTTAGTCAGGTTTGCCAAAACAACAACAATAACGCTTAGTTTTCGTTCACTGCATGAATTGTCGTTTACGCTACCTTCAGTCCCATAGCCAGCTCGCCTTTCTAGGGTGGGCTAAAGTATCTTCAGGACGTTCATACAAGGGTGAACAATTTCATGTCCCCTTTAATTTATATAATACGACATCAACGGAAATTACGCGAAAGCAGCAAATCGTCAGACTTTAACACTGGAAGTTTCCAACGTAAAGCTTAGATGGTTTAACTGAATTTTTATAGCTCTAACTTGTATATATATATTATATATTATATATATATTTATTTATTGAAATAAGTAAAACCTTATATATACCAAATTATATTATAATAACATACAATACAGAACTTGGACGTACCCAAATTACCACCAAGGACGACCACGATGTCCACCCCAAACATATGCTTTAGACGATACCTGATTAATTAATCGTTAACAATTTACCAATTCCATTTTAACAACCAATCACGGGTTTTGGTTGTAGGCTCCCACCAACCCGAGAAAACGCTACTGATCCTATGATAAATTTTGGATTTCAGCGATATATTTTTTATTG
Organism: Enoplolaimus lenunculus; assembly: GCA_030248215.1. Classification (NCBI taxonomy): domain Eukaryota; kingdom Metazoa; phylum Nematoda; class Enoplea; order Enoplida; family Thoracostomopsidae; genus Enoplolaimus; species Enoplolaimus lenunculus. Next base: position 110,454 of record JASANG010000718.1, read on the forward strand.
TTTCACTTCTATCGCCATTCTTCATGATGTTTGTTTTGTTCAGCGATTCGCAGAAGTTGGCGAGTAAATAGTTGTATTTTACAGACTAACAACACCCCCTTCGACCCAATTTGTCACTTGTGCTTGTCAGAATGAACAAATCGCGATACGCGGGACATTTTTTTAATATTTGGAATTTGCCAATATAGATCGTGATTAGTTCAAAGAATTTAGTCATAAATTCTGAGCTCCGACTTTGTATGATATATGCATAGCTTTGAAATATTCAAAAATTATATATATACATAGATATATATAAATATATATATGTATATATATAAATCTATATAGTTACCTACGTTCGGTCGTAAAATCATAATCACGTAAAGTTCTAAAGTCGCTATCTGAAAATAGAAGTACGTAGAAGTTGTTAGACAGAGTTGTTTTGTTTTATTGATGTACCGAGAAATTTGACAATCACTCATAGTCGAGCCGCATTCTGCTGTGACAAACATTAGCAAAGGCGAATTTGGAAAAAGTTTGGCACCAAAGATACACCAGAACGGTTTTAGATTGCATTTGAGCATTAAATTTGAGGCTCAAACTTTGGACGTAAAGGTGCAAAAAATCCGTTTTCATTTACGTTGAAAATTTATGTATGTAAATTTACCATATATAACGAGGGCGATATAATATATATATTTATTGTTGGTAAAGGTTCAGTTGTTATTTGAGTAACGAAAATAAAGGTTGTTTTCTGTATACTAACGAAATAACATATATTATATATCCGCACGGTGACTATGGATGAAACCGCATACAAAATTGTAACAAAACACCAGGGTTCCTACGGAATTTCCATTCCGGCTAAAATTACGATAAAATTTGGGTTCCGATTCCGATTCCGACTGACTGCTATTCCGATGCCGGAACTGAGAATTTTTGGTTAAGGTGATTGAACTTAGATTCAGCCTGTTGTTTCGTTCGTTTGCACTTAATTTGATCGTAACCTTTGAGTAAACACTCAGTTGTTACGTGAAAGCGAATTATTACGCTGATTATCAAAATGTGAATGCCGCCTATATAACCAATTTTCACCCGAAACTGCGAACCAAAATTCATACACTTAACTTTTTAATAGAATTACTGAAACTTAAATTCCGATTCCGGTTCCGACAAAAAAATATGATTCCGATTCCGACAAAATATACTTCCGTTTGGAACCCTGTAGAACTCTCTTAACGAATCGTATCGTCTGGTATAGGACGGTGACACACGACAGTAATACCGCCCAACGCAAAACAACAGTGGATAATACATACTCGACTAAGGAAACACAACCTTGGTATGTTTTTGGGTACAAATTAATGTATCCAGCACACGTTGCGTTATCGGCATAACCCAGTCTTATTTGTACTAATAAGACTCACAACTCAACCAAAACTAGACACGACCCTCACGTGTGATGTGTAAACAATATCTAAATCGTCAGGTGTCGTCTTTAAACTAACTATAGGTTGCTTTGTAATTTAGGGACGCCTTCAAACTGAGTCTCTAAAAAGTGTCCAAATTGTTTCAAATTTCAGCTCGATTAGTGACTTATAAATTGCGAGCGGTCTACCCCGGTACGACTTGTATATTGAAATCATCGGCGCCGAAGATGAACGAAAATTAGTGATTTGCTTGCAAAAAAATTTAAAATAGCTAATTTTAACATTGGCACCGGTGTCCCTAAGTTTCCTGACCCAGGCGCTCAATTTTAAACCCTGATTTACAACGAAAACGCGCTGCCAAACTCGTGTTGGACATATTTCCTACGAGCTGCCCGCACTGTCCACATTAAAAACAGATGGAGTTTATTTATACTGGCTTAACCCCTTCTCACATTGAGTTGCCTGTAAGCAACTCAGCGCGGTGTATATACATTAAATAGTATATATCGCACCGTGTTTAACAACTGCAACACGTATACATAGTACTAAATCACCACAAGACGTGAGAGCCCCTCTCGGGCTCGAGCGTCAAGCTCCTATAACTGAGTGGTGATGGTATACACCTCCCATACCGATCACTGGAGTTCGAATCCTAGCATAAAAGTAGGTCTCAGGGGAAATAGAAAATATTCATGTGAGAAAGGGTTAAAGATAGCAGCCTGATATGAACACTAAGTATCGGCCGCGGTACTGTCATCTAAAGCCAACGAATTACTATTTATTTAAAATAATTACATAGCTATCACTTGGTTTTCATTTTTTTTCAAGGGCCCAAATTGCAACCAGCCCGCAGAACATTCTTCCAGTATGCTGGATGATAAGTTCAACCTCTGGTTGACTATAATATACCTTTGTTGGTAAGTTTTTTTTTAACTTTCAATTCACTGCGCTGTTATCGTATTTGTTTAGTTGAATATTACTGTTAGTCCGTTATGTTATAATCGATATTTTGAACGAATAATCGTTCATGTATAACACGGCCAATTTATAACTGATAATATTATTGAGTTAACCTGACGTTATATATATATTTGTTTTTACGTTTACAGTTAAATTTGACACGAATCCGTTGAATTTGAGCGTTTTATATCATCATATTTTGAACACGAGCAATACAGTAATCCTGCGATAATATTGAAAATAACTCACCAGTGAATGGTTCCGGACGATCCGGTACAAAACTCGACACGACTGTTTGTGATCGCAGGGACTTTCGCTACGTTGTGCAATTTTTTTAAGTTTACGAACGCTGGCGTGCAAAATGTTTTTAGAACAGCAAACAATGAATATTTGTTAAAATTTTGAAATGACACAAAATATTTTGTCATGGCTAAACGGATCTACGCGTGGACATGGATGCGACGGAGGACCCGAGCGAAAGCAGAGCAAGGGAGGCCTAAACCTCCCTGGAAGAATATTGTCCTCGACCCGTAGTAAATTTTCAACCTTACTTCTTTAGTTATCGAAAATTCTTGTATGCCCGTCCTGAAAAAATTGTTTAGTCGGCACTAGCAAGGTGACCTGGCTACCGACCTGGGACACAGCACCCACAGTCCCAAGTTTCTCTGTATGTCGATGCTACAATAATTAACAAAGATGTGTCGCTTAGAAATTTATATGATAAATGTCAACAAAATTTCCGCGCTTTCTGCGGCACGGAAAAATATAATAAACATTGGTTGGGTTTCCGTAACCCTACTTAAGTACAACTTAAACTGCTTAACGATTTTGCCGTTTTTAAAAGCGTACTTAAGATACGTAAATACTTAAAAGTCGCTGATTAAATTTGACATGTTATAGCTTAACAGTGCAGGTATACTAACCTTGGTCTAATTGAACTTGTAGTCTCATGAACCCTCCTTAATATAAAGCAAAACTGTTAGTCTCTTGTCTAGATAATGGCCGTTATTTGGCGCTTATTTGGCTGTGCGCGAAAATTTAAGTATTTACTTAATTCGGCGACTTAAGTAATTACTTAATAAAATACTTAAGTAAAATTTCAGATACCCAGGCACTGTTGCTTTATAGAATCTTTGGATCCGCAGCATTACGGCCATTGAGTACTGCATATATGCCTATTGTACATTTCCCAGCCTACGAGGGGCGATTGTTACTTTAGATTTCGTGTATAATTCTTACAAACCAACAATGTAGTGCCTTTGTTATACTAATTTCGCAATTTCTGCAAACATGAATTTCGCAATTTCTGCAAACATGAATTTTGCAGTGCTAAGCATCCATTGCTGCACTCGTGTGTCGTGCACATAGTTAATTTTGTTATTGCAACACCTGGTGCATTAATATACACTGCAAAAAATGGTGAGTCAAATTCACTCTCTGCGAAATAGGCTCTACGGGACTACACAAACTGAGCCAAATTCGACTCCAATAGAATCAAATTTGACTCGCTAAATCGCACGTTTGACTCTGGTGGAGTCGAATTTTGACTCAGTTTGTGTAGTCCCGTAGAGCCTATTTCGGAGGGAGTCAATTTGACTCACCATTTTTTGCAGTGTATAACTAAACCGTACAACTGTGTTTTTCAATTCCTGCGAGATAAATCTGGCAGGAGGATTTCGACTGTCCAGACGCAGAAAACCAAAATAAAGCACTGCGTTTCAGTGTTAATTTTGAACAATTTCTTGACAACTTTTGGCGTCATACAGGACACCGCCGTGCGAAAGTTACATTTTCTCATGGAGTAATAATGGTTTGGGATGCCACGAACCGGTTAGCCACAGCTTAGACTTGGTTATTAATTGGAAAAACACTTCGCTGTGCCTAAAGGGTTATGCTATAGGTAATTGTTAGCGATTTTAAACGAATCTGGAATCGTCTGACAACGTAACGTGCGTGAATTCCGTCTGTCACCACATTAATAATAATAATAATAATAATAATAATAATAATAATAATAATAATAATAACAACAACCAGTCGTAGTGGGACTACATTTATCGAGCGAAGCTCGAACGCACGTAAGCAATTAAGGTAATATGCAAATTAGTTGTTAGCTAACTAGTCATTTATCGGTTTTGGAGGTTAGTAAGCAATTTCCTCAGATTCCTCGCACCCAAAAACCCTTCAGCCACTCTATAATTTTTGGAATAATTTAAAAAGTCCTAATTTTGTCTTGTCAATTAAGCTAATATGCAAAATAGTTATTAGCTAACTATTCGATTATCGGTTTTGGAGGTTTGTGAACAATTTATTCAGATTCTTCGCACCCAAAAACCTTCAGTAAACCCTAATAATTATTGAAATAATTTAAAAAGTCCTAGTTTTGTCTTGTCAATTAAGCTAATATGCAAATTAGCTATTAGCTAACTATTCAATTATCGGTTTTGGATGTTTGTTAACTATTTATTCAAATTCCTCGCACCAAAAAACCCTTTAGTGCTGAAATTATATTGCTTTTGACCTTAATAATTAGTGAAATATTGTAAAAGGTCCTAATTTAGGCTTATAAACTATGCTAATATGCAAATTATCTATTAGCTAACTGCTCAATTATTGGTTTTGGAGGTTTGTAAACAGTCTACGCAGGTTCCTCGCACCCAAAAACCCTTTAATGCTGAAATTAGATTGCTTATAACTGTAATAATCAGTGAAATATTGTGGAAAGTCCTAATTTAGGCTTAATTAATTATGCAAATTAGCATCTAGCTAATAAACGGCTTAAACTTTTAAAACCCCAATGCGAGGTTAACACCCCAGGATAATTGGCTTTCAAACAAACAAGTTTATCAAAATCGGTTCAGCCGTTCCTGAGATTCTTTTCGGACGGACAGACGGACGGACGGACGGACATCCCCCTTTCGACCCCCAAGGACAAAACATAAAACGCTTCGCGAACTCGGAGTTTCGTTTCGCTCAACAATAATAATAATAATAATAATAATAATAAAACAAAAATCCATTGACTTTTGGCAGCGCGAAACAATGATAGCACCAATCTGTAACCCGAGTCTGTTCGTTACCTAAACCTCACATTGTAAATTCCGACGAGTTGATTATTCAACTCAAATAAGATTAGTTACTTCTGGTTATTTCTGAATTTAAACATTAACTCATTCTGACCTGATTCAATTCCCGTTGACTTGATTAATTAACATAGAATGAGTTCAATTAATTCAGAATTTTGTCTCCTAAAACTGCTAATTCAGAGCTCGGACCACTGCATGGATTCAACACGTTGTGAGTTGAAATCAACTCTCAGAGCTCGGACCACTGAGTGGATTCAGCACATTGTGAGTTGAAATCAACTCTCAGAGCTCGGACCACTGAGTGGATTCCGCTCATTCTGAGTTCAAATCAACTCACTGAAATTTTCAGTACAACCTTAAACGTGAAACAGTCTGTCACAGTCATTCAACCAAGCTCGTAACCAAAACTATTCCGAGAAGCAAAATTATAGGAAAATGAGCTTACCTTCTCCATCATTAGATACATGCCGGCGTTGTTAGTTGAACCCTAGGCTTGAAAATAATAATACAAGGCTCCTGGAACATTCCTTAACACATCTGGACCGATACAAGTGATCACACCCTTGTGTTAAGCTTGAATATAAAGTCAAGTAAGCTAAAAAATGTCCAAAATATGTATCTACAGGCAATGGCGGATGCATGGGGGGCCACCCCGGCCGTGCCCCCCCCAACAGCATCTCGACAAAAATTATATAGCAATTTTGTGACAATAGTTCGTGGTTTGTGTATGGGTCAAAAGTAAGTTTATTACCTGTGAAATTTTGGCCCCCCCAATTTTGAGATCCTGGATCCGCCACTGTCTACAGGCCCCGCTACGCGGTCCAGGGCGGATTTGGCTTTCCCACAGAGTAGAGCCTGTCGCATGGGGCAAAAATTACGACATGGATTTCTAAGCATCTAAAATGTTTACTGTGATGTCAAATTGTTAACGCTTCTTGCTTTTCTAAGTTAGTTTTGGCCTGTAGCGTATAGTAAACGCCGTAAAAAGGTCGATCAGATTCTAAGAGTTGAATATAAAATAAGGAAATCAACATAAATTTCGTTGAAATCGTTTGAATTTTTTTAAGTTTTATATTTGATTAAGAATAGAACAAACTTACCAAACAGCAGTTTATACAACGTGCGATAATCCATTTCAAGCTAATACGATTGTTTTATTTTGTGGTATTCTAAGGCATGATAGACAGTTAAAACATTTAGAAAATTATATATTGGCTAAAACTGTTGACATATATACTTTATAATAATATATAATATATATCAGGGTGCAACCGAAATTCCTGCAAAAATTCAATTCCTGTTTCTGTTCCTTTTCCTGCATTCAAAGATGCTGGAAGAACCGGAATTTTTACGGTTTTTTGGCAAATCGTGCCTAATCATTTAAATACTGGAAACTTTGTCTTTAAAAAAATTGATATTTCGACACGAGTGTTTTCCAATTATATACTTCAATTTTATTAATAAACTGTTTCTGTTGTGTTTTCGCAAAACTTGATGATGAAATAGTGGAAAATTGTCTTAAAGCATAAGTTTTTAGACTGAAGGTGCAGGATTAAAACTTTCGTAAGGACTAAAATTGCGCGTACGGTCCTTATCGAAAATTTGTGGATCCGTCTGCCGCTTTATGTGAAACGTTTTCTGAACGGGAGTGTCTATTTGTTGTTCAGTCCATATTGCATACCGAACGAAATTAGTTTTAAGGTAAAAATTAATTTTTGCCAACATAAATTTTTTCTCAATTCCAGTAGCCGAAAGGTTCAAGGTAAATATACAATTGCTTGGTGTATTTCGCATTTTTGCAACTAAACTTGCATGCTACTTGTTAGACTGCAGTACGGTTGTGCGTTGTGCGTTGTCTTCAGGCGCCGGCCACAGTCTACAATTATGTAACAATTCTTCACTAAATTCCGTTTTAAAATAAGAAAATTTTACAAATTCAGATGTTGCTTTTAGCAGTTTGGTGAAAGTTTCAAATTATTAACTGAAGTAGAAAATTGGATTAAAACAATTAATTACATTTCAAAAAATTAATTTTAATCATTTCATTTTTCAAACAAATGTTTGAGTTGACAGTTGCTCAATTTAACTGGAAATATTGTTAAGAAAATAAATGATAATTTTAAACAGTATTTGGCTTTGCCAAAAATTATCAAAAGTAACAAATGTTACGTATTCCAGTATTAAAGCTATTCCAAGCGTTCTTCTCGTGTGTTCGCCATAAGCTTTCTGGTTTAAAGTGTGTCAAACCCGAAACGAAATCAAAGCTGAGAAAATAATTTTGCTCAAAAAACTTAAAGAATCATTGTTGAAAAATGAAAAATATATATTTTCCTCACCAAAGCATAAAAAAGATTATTTCCAAAAATGCAAATTTGAACAATTATAGGTTTAATCGCAAAATTTGTTATATATCTAAAAATAACCAAATAGGCAGACAGAACCCAAACACTCAAATTTACCTATAAAACAGTGATCATATATACCTTACTACATCTGCCATAGATGGCATCTTACGCTGTTTCCTGGGTAAAACGACAGTAACCAACTTTTATCAGAATTCATATTTACTAATTAACCGTTCAACTACGAACCACAAACCCGATATGCTAATTTAGGCTAATAACATTATTACAATAGAAAACTGTAACCAGAAAAAACAAATTTAACCAGAAAATACTGATTTTTTTACGCTTTACATTAATGGAACCAAACGAAATATATTTGGTTCACATTGGATTCACATTGTTGTTTACTTACTGGTCAAATATATTAATCAAAAACATGATCTTAACGAAAATAGTTTTGTTAACCTGAACAATGGGTTTTAAGCCTAAGCGTAAGAATGAGATATGCTTAAGCCTAAGCCAAGCAATAAATTAGTCTAAAGCTTAAGCATATTCTATTGCAGCCCCACAGAAAAACGTTCCGCCCATCATCTTTACATGGGCCAATTGCTTGAATAAAGCACAAACAGCCAAAGTCAACCGCAATAATACTGGATTTCAGGATCCTTAGCGAATTCACCATTTCAAGGATATACCTAGAACAAAAAACATTCTAGCTAGTTTGGGCAAAAAAACTAACCGAAATATTTTTGGCGAACTCGAACAATTAATACATCTAATTGATAAAATTGCGTTCGAAAAATGACCATTGGTATACATGGCATAAAAGCCAAAACGCCAAACTTTATTTTTTGCAATTAATAGCTTAATTGGAATGTTATTTTGACGAAAAATAAAGTTGACATAGCTTATAGTTCATTAACAACAACTCAAAAAATGGACAGTGTTGATTTTCGTGCTAAAAACTGACACGACGAGAAATCGCTGAATGTTAACTAAATCGCTGGAAGTTAACTAAATCGCTGAATGCTAACTAAACTTGAACGATTTCGTGTCGAGTTCAGTTACCGAAACTCTGATTTGAAGAATTCGTGTTGAGTTGAGTATAACCGAAACTCGTGAGTTGAACGATTCGACTTGAGTTCAGTAACCCTAAACTCTAAGGGATACTGTAATTCGATTGGTTCTCTTGGTTGGCCAATGACAATTTAGCATTATTAATGCAACGTTTTGATTGAATAAACGCATTTTCAGTCACGATAATTAAAAAATATCCATTTTTGGACGATATAACGCGGCGTAGCAAAATCGTTCGCTCTTGTACACTTTCACCATATTTAACGTTAAAGCTGAGGCTTGGGCTTGTCGACAAGTAGCAGTTGATCGACAAATTTCTGACGGGAGTTGGCGGCGTTGAGTTTGGTTTTAGAAAATAACTCAAAAATATTGGATCTTAACCAAAATTGGCATATTTGAAAGCTCCAATCATACATCCAGGGTGTTTGTTGCGAGGACTCGCAGTTGTAATTTGCATGAGCACCGTTTTTGCATCTGAAACTTGCTGCTGCAACGTGCACATGCAACTGCAAGTTTTTGCATTTGAAACTTGCTGCTGCAACGTGCACATGCAACTGCAAGTTTTTGCATCTGACACTTGCTGCTGCAACGTGCACATGCAACTGCAAGTTTTTGCATTTGAAACTTGCTGCTGCAACGTGCACATGCAACTGCAGCTGCAAGCTTTTTCATTGGTTTTCGAACAAAATTTGCAGCTGCATGTTTTCGCTGCAAATTGCGCGTCTGAATAGAGCTTTAATGATCGTTCAAGCGATACAGTGTCCTGACCCTAAACTATGTAAATCGTGATTGCAAGCTTGCGTGCACACCTGCTCCCCATAATCGGCTTGCCGCTGTTTCGTTAAAAACGTTTCAGCACGTTGTGAGCAATAATAATTCGAGTTTTGTACCGGAATACCACAAGACGAGCCAAAATGGGCCATAAATTTCAGAACCATCCCTCAATTGACATCGTTCACGCTCTGCAAGGTATCATATCGATCATTCTTTGTCACTCCAAACTTTCCACGCCTCACGGTTAAATCTATGACAGGCTTTGGTTCAAACTAAATAAGTTGTATAAACTTGTCAATTTGACCAATCAACAGAAACAACAATTTTCAAACTGCTTGAACGAAAAATCCGAAATCACAATTTTAATAATAGCTATGTTATTTCTTGAAATATTTTAAGATCAATCTTTAAAACTGTCAAACAAAATTCAAATTAAATACAGTTTACGGACAACGATATATGTCAAAACTGAGGGTAGTATTTTGGTTGCGGTCTGTCGGATTTTGATGGATATGCACCATAGCAAGACATCTTGTGCGTTTTTCAATTCTTCAAAAATTTATTTTATCTCGGTCAACGCTGATCTTTTAAGTTTAACAGATCACTGTGTTCACTGACTTTAAGCTGTTTAAAGGCCTATTCAGACGTGCAAGTTTTTGCTGCGAGAAGTTGGAGCTACAAATTGCACTTGCTAGTTTTGTTCAAAATCCCGTTCGAAAAACTTGCAGCTGCAAAAAATTCATTAAAAATTCTAGCCAGGAATTTAGTTCACATGTGTGAACAGCCGTGCAAGTTTACACAATTTATTGCAGCAAACTTTCTTAATGGCTGTTGAAAAAATGCAAGTTCTGCGTGCAATTTGCAGCTACAAGGCTATATATCCTGTTACCAATACGAAACCCATGTTATTTAGGTAAATTTTTATAAAACCACAAAACAAGCTTTACAAACTGAGGGTCAAAAATCTAAGAATAAACTTTTAAATATCAGTTATGCAAATACATCCGAGTAGACATTTGACAGACATGCGGATATGAAAAAATACACTCAAAATAATATTTCTGATATTTAAGAAAAAACTTCTTACATTTAAGAAATATAATTAGCAAGGTGCACTTGAAAAGTATTTCTGTTTCAAAAAAATTTTCAAAAAAGTTTTGAAATAAAGCCTGAAAATGAACGTTTTCCAGTTATTTTTAGAAAAATTGTCTTTAAATATTAGAAAAACTTTTCAGATTTGCCACAGAAAATACTTTTCTGAATAAATTCAGAAAAACTTTTTTGTGTGTATCCGGTGCATGTGGTTATGTAATGACGGGCCCTTAATCTGGGCTTTGGCTCTGATGACAAAGTGCAACATTTACTCGCTTAAGCCCTATAGTATCCTTACATTTTTTGCTACAACGCTCTGTTTGGCTTAGCAAAACATTTCGGCTCGTTTGCTTAAATTTCAAATTAGACTAAGTTCTGGTTATGTCAATAGTTTCAGACACTCTAAAACCATCGAATCAGCGGCAAGCAAAATGTTTTTGAACAAAGGAATAAGCATCCAATTATTTGGTATCGCGAACGCTCTAGTAAGTGGCAATGGGCTTCCTCGGTGAACCATAGCTAGCTTATGCAGGACTGGCGGACCGCATGGGCATACTCGATGATCGACAACGGGAGGAAAATTCGTCAGGGGTAGCTTCGGTCTCGCTGATGCGGTCAAGGAGTTTTTGCATTCAGAAAATAAACAACAATTGCTGATTTTACTTTTCAGCAGATGCTGTATCTATGAGACATGTTTCAACTATTTGACTAGAAATAGGACTATGAGCTTCAAATGAACAATTCAAAGCTCAAAATTTTCACCCCAATAGAGCGGACGGAGTAAAGTGAACGCACATCTTGCCTTGAATACGCCACAGTCGTACAGAAACTTCATTACTTATTAAACATTGAAAAATATGAAAAGGTTAATAGATTCCGTTCAAATTGTAACTTTATCATATTAAACAAGTGGTGACGTTACTCGAATTCAGATCTAATTTTTTGAAAAACATACCAGACCAAAATTCATTGGTTTTAAATCTTTATTTGCGTTGAATTATTACAAATTTCAATCGGAAATAATACTGAATTCCGCAAAAATTAATCTTAATTCAAAGATTCGAGCGTCCAAGATTCATGCCATTTGTTCATTACCGGAATTTGTTAAAATAAATATACGATGATGCGCGGGGCAAATTTTCAAATTATAAATTTTGTCATAATTTTAAAACGAAACCTTTCCGAAGTTTTCAACAATTTTGTATTTGTATCCGCAAATATAGGAAAATCGGTACCGGAAACCTTCGGAAATTTCTATACATATAAATATTAACCAATAAGAATCGCGAAAGACGCATACATTTTGTTCAAACCGGACGTTTGTAAGATAAACACGTCATTAGGTGACCGGAAAAAATGAACTAAAAATAGTGATTTTGTCAAAAATTATTCAACCAAATCATCTTTTAGTTTTTGTCAGTTTTGTATCGGTATTAACAGAATATTCGCAAACTGTACCCGGAAATATTACGTACCTTATACGGAAATTCTAATATAAATTAAACGCCAATATTCGAGCAATAACTCACACTCCAACGGGACCTGTGTTCTTAAAATTATCATTGTGCGATATGACCGGAACAAAATCGAATTTAAAAATGTGATTTTGTCTTTTTTAAACCACAAATTCGACCAGGCCAAAAATTTCACAAATTTTCTTTATTCAAAAAATGTAACAACCGGAAATTGTGTTTATTAAACTGACAGACGACAGATATCATTGTCGAAATACTATTTTGCGTTTAGAAACAAACAATCATTGCTGTCAACTTCGTGCTGGGATCACATTTCCTGTACTTTCATCAAGCAAGAATTTGTGATTTATACAAATTAAATTTTTAAAAAATGCAACCGAAAACTGGAAGACATTATTTGAAAAACAAAATTCAAATGGAGAAAAAACAACTCCGACAATTTAAATTTAGAAATTCTGACGTAGCCGAACAGGAGTTGAATTTTTTGCAAGAACCGAGATTTCAAATAATTTTTATCACTGAATTACTGTTGGATATTTTGGAAATTTGCCAAAAACGGCTAACCAGAATTTTTCTGCTATTTCATCATCAAGTTTTGCGAAAACACATCAGGAACAATTTAGCAATAAAATTGAATTAATTGCAAAAACACTAATTTCAATAGAAAAACATTTTCAATGATAAAGTTTCCAATATTTAAAAGATTATGAATAATTTGCCGCAAAACCGTAACAATTCCGGTTCCTGCATTTTTAATGTCGGAACAAGAACAGGAATTGAATTTTTGCAGGGATTCCGGCCGGAACAGGTCTTCCGATTGAACCCTGATATATATAATGCATGCTGGTGCAATATGTCAAAAAACTGGATGGTAAAGCAGCACGGCTATCCTGCAACGGTTATTAACTAACTGTAAAACTTAAACTTTCAGTGGAAAATTGTGATTTGATACCCAAGAAAATATCAGCAATTACAAATACTTCCATTTTTTCTGTTCAAAATTGTTTTCTGACGAAAACCAAATTGAATTAAAAATTTAGTAGCCGACAACACACGAATGAATGAATACACGTCCATGGCGTTATAGATCCAGGATATGTGAGCGGAATCTGGTATTGGTAAAATTCAATATCCTAAACGACCAGTAATGTAAAAATGTAGAAATGGCAGTGTTGGTCTCGAAAAGTAACTGTTTTGTACTGGTCCCAGTGTTGCATTTTGATTTTGAATTCTGAAATCATCTGTCTAAGACTTCTAACTCTTTGTTTGCTGATTAAATATTGTTTTAGACTAAAAGTTGGCGAAAAATTGTCCCGTTACGTCGAAAACAATAATAAATTTATATACACAAAAGTTTCTTACACAGCCAGAGTGGGAAGCGGGGGTGGAAAAAGCCGTTCCGCTTCGCCTGCAGGGCTGTCCCACCCTGCCCCGCGGGGCAGCCACTTAATGTTTTGCCCCGAGCTGCGGCACGTTCCGAATGGTCTGCCCGTTTGGGGATTTTTTAGAAAACTCTATAAAACTGTTAAGAATTGACTATATTCTGTTTGTAGTAAAACCAGGAGCAAGACTTTTAGTACTGGACTCGATGTGATTGGTCTTAAGACTTTACTGTCGACCCGTTTTGACCCAGACCGCCGCTTTCTGCGAGATGGCGTTCCTTCCCGACGGTTTCAGCTCCACCCTTTCAATAGAAAAATTTGCGCTACACTTGGAAGTCGTGTGAAATTAACAGCATGTCCGTTCTTAAATTGTTTGGTCAATGCAAAGAACACGAGTGGAACCGTATTATAAGCATATTGCTAAGTCTGAGCTTAAAAGCGTAAAAATAAGCATATTCCTACTAAGCCTAAGCCAAAGCCAAGCAAAAAAATTAGACCAAAACTTAAGCTTACTTTTTTCTAGTCCCACAGAAAAACGTTCCGCCCCAAATTTTTACATGGGCCAATTGTTTTGCCCGATGGCTTCGAATTATGTTGACAAGGATTTCAATTGGCTGACAAAACGGGGCCAAAACTATTTTAAGTTTCATTATTTCTATGAATTTAACACAGATGTCAGCAGAATAATACAAAGTCAAAAACAGGCGGCTTTCCATGACCATAACGGCAATTTCTGCTAATGTGGTACTACTATTGTCGTGCATTGAGTAAATTAGCGTACAATACCGCATCGTGATGCACGGTGCTGTACGGGTGACGGACGTTATCAAAAGTATAGCGCTACCCAAACTTATCATAAACTTTAGGTTTCGATTCAATTAAGTAAAATTGATTTGGTCTTCGTTCAGTTAGCCGTATTTAACCCGACCCCACAACCGGAGTTCAGAGGATAAATACGGTATCTTACACTGCAAAAAATACTGAGTCAAATTGACTCTCTCCGAAATAGGCTCTACGGGACTACACAAACTGAGTCAAATTCGACTCCACCAGAACAAAACGTGCGACTTAGTGAGTCGAATTTAACTCAGGCGGATCGAATTTGACTCAGTTTGTTTAGTCCCGTAGAGCCTATTTCGGAGAGAGTCAATTTGACTCACCATTGTTTACAGTGTAGGGTAACCATAGATGCTCCTGCTGTAAATATTATGGTTCAACCTAAACAGTTGACCATAGTTTTGAGAAACAACGCCTTAACCAGTTCCACGTGTCTATTGTAAAAACCTCTTCCCGTATTCTCAGAAGATGTGTAGCAACGATCTCCCCAGTCCGTGCACTGCAAAAAATAGTGAGTCAAATTGACTCTCTCTCAAAAATAGGTTTTTCCTGACTACACAAACTGAGTCAAATTCGACTCCGCCAGAGTCAAATTCGACTCACTGAGCGATTCAGTAAATCGACTTTCACTATGGTGGAGTCGAATTTTGACACAGTTTGTGTAGTCAGGAAAAGCCTATTTCGGAGAGAGCCAATTTGACTCACCATTTTTTCCGGAGTGATAGATCTTGTAGCTTTCAAATCAACGAATGACAGTCTTCGAAAATCGGCTAATATTTTTCAGATTTGATTTGTTCGAACTTGCGTGTGCAAATTTTGAAATCTGCAACTGCAACCGTTTGTCAGTTGGAAAAACACGTCACTAAACTGGTGATAGGTGCTATACGCATTTGAGAGTATGGGTCGTTATTAACAACACTCAAGCCAAAAAAATTTTGACACTCATTGTCAAGCTCATATAACCCACTATAACTGTCCGCTTGTATCACCATTAGTGTCAAACGCAATTAAAATATAACTGAACGAAAAAACATTACAACAGTGTATATTTCAACGGTCTGTGTCTCCACAAAGCGCCCCCCCCCCGGTATATTCCGGTCCAACGAGGGTACACATTCGTATCAAAACCAAAATTTTGTATTAATATTTAAACATTAAAAATATATTTGGTTTCTCGGTAGCAAACGTGTTTTTGTCTATTATCAGCCGACCCCCTCCCGTCAGAAATTGCTCGACCTGCCACTGGTATCAGCAATGAAAATTACCCCTATAATTAAATACCAATACCCTTTTCGGGTATCGCGAGGTAATATCGATCATCGTAGACGCGTGCCTTTACCGTTGAAAAAAATTTCTCCTAACTTAAATTGAAATTGACTCCAAAACATACTCGTGCTGAGTAGTTTGAGTTTTAGATTAAAAAACTCGCTAATTGTATACGTTGGGTTACGGTATTTTGTTGGCCTATGAGGGTAATAGTGTACATTCAGATGTTATTCGAGTCGTTGACTGGTGGTTGAACTGCAACCTTCTAAACCCGTGAGTCGGGTAAATTGTTCCGTGCGTAACTACTGAGGGAACAAACACCATTTAGGTTTTTGATTGGCTCCGACATTGGGTTTAAAGGACAAAACTCGTTTTGTCTCCGCCCATAAAAATGACCACGCGGCTGTGAGTAAATGTTGTGATTTTCAACGAATATATTAATGTTGCAAAATTGTCTTAAAAAGGGCGTTTGGGTCTAAACGTCTCCAAATTTATTGTTTGAACTATTTTGCGGCATTTAATGGTTTGATGCGAATTTTGCGCGATGTTTATTCCAGATGCCTGATATTTCATTAATTTGAACGCAACCCGTGTATTCTATCAGCTATTTTTTAAATTTACAGTCATAATTACAGGTTTATAGTCAAAGTTTTGGCCTGTGTTACGAAGAGTTTAGGCCCACCTGACACGGGAGCTGAAGCAAATGTAACCGTGAGGGTGCCGAAAATTTGATAAATTCAATTTTTTTCAGTCGTAAAGACATAGCTGCTTTGGAATGTGTTTGGTGTGTTCTTTTTTTAAAATAAATATTGCTTGCTGCATTATTTTGTTATTTTGTGCTTTTTTACTTATATATGGGATCTACGACAATTCGCTGCCCGACAACTGGTCGCCAAACAGTGTCTCAAAGCATATCAACAAATCTAAGCATAATTCTGAGCGTTAGCCTGAGCATAGTAATGGGCAACGGATTGTCGAGTCAATCAAATTTCCGCTTACAAGTTTTGAGTCGAGAAATTGTCGAGTCAATCAAATTTCAGCTTACAAGTTTTGAGTCGAGAAGTTGAATGGTGACGGACTATTCGTAGTTGCAACTGCATATTTTTTACAGATAAAGCTTTGAATGCAAAAAATCTAGATCCACGAAGTTAACACCTACCGTCTGGCGTTTACCAGGCTGCAGTTGCCAACGAACCCCTTTCTTAATAAAATCCATCACAAAACATGATGAATAAAGTTGGTTCAGCTTATATTTTACGAACATGCTAATAATTAGTTGTTTCTGTTCAAATCTTTGCGTGCTTGTATTATAATATTGTGCGCAATAACTTTTTAACCGTTGGCTATGCAGCAATAAAAATGGTACTCGTTAAACAGAGCTTGTCAAAAACTATACTATGAAGCATTTTCTATTTAATTCCTACAGAGTCCAAATTTTGTACCTTCGCCATAATTGGGCCGTCACCACCCGGGCTTGTAGCCAGCTCACTTTACTAGGTTGCTAAAAAAATTTTCAAGAAAACTACACAAGCCTGTTCAATGACTTTCAAGCAAGTTTGAAATTTTTCTCGATGGGGGCAAAATTTTTCCAGGATGGTGGGGCTGGCTGAGACCCCGTAGCCACCTTTTGGCTACAAGGCCCCACAACCACATCAAGTGTGTTTACACGTTACAAACGACGCTTGAAATGTGTTAAATTTTACACAACGTGACGCCAAATTGAGTCGACATACTCTAGTAAATCGTTTTCAACTGTTTTGAAAATTAGTTTTTTTTTCGCTCGACTTTAACACATTATGACACGTTTTTGGCAGTCAAAATGGTCACGTTAAACGCCTTTAAAATGTGCTAAAATGATGTATATTTAGTGTATGAGGGTAACAAAAATTAAATTGCATTACATGGTATCGCAACGGTTATCACTTGATTCATGATGACATGAGTGTAGATTTTCAGCGACTTTGGACAAAAATCTAATGTGAGTTTTTGTGCGTATAATGTGGCCAAAATTATTGTTAAAGCCTTTATTCACGCGTGCAAATTTAGATTTTGCTGCTGTTGCCACTGTTGTATTGATTTTTTTGGTGCCAAAATTAGGTTTTGATCTGTATAGTAACTTTCAAATAATTCAAGTTAATTTATATTTAAAAGAAATGTTTAAAAAGCAAACAGATTTCGACTTTAGTTTAAATTCCCTGTTTCGGGTATTAAAATCAACATTCATGGCACATTCGTTGAACTGATACAAAATAAAATGCTTGCAAGCTAACTTCGTAATTCATGCTGGTTACTGTAAAGAGCTGGCTATTAAAAGTTTAGGGTTTAAAATAAACAGCGTAGTAACAGGCTTTCTAAGTATATATACTTTATAACCTAAACTTAATACTTGTTGTGCCGAAACGTCTAAGACGCTACTATAATACAGAAGACCTTAAGGGTGGGTAAAGGCGAATCGTGGGTACGGTAATTTGGCGCGGGTGGATATAACCAAACCAATAAAATTACGGCAGGTAAAGCGAGAGCCGAGTAGAGAAACTTTGCCCAGTCCAATGAATAGTGGCTGAAAACGCTAAGCGTTGTTTTCGGACCACAAAATTGGTTAAATTTAAGTTTTAAACGTAAATTATTTCATAATGCATCATGGTCATACAAACTGAAGTAGTATACACATTACAAAGAAATTACAAAAGCTTCAAAAATTGATATTGCTGAGAGTAGGACATTGTCCTGGCTAACTTGCTCCTGTCAGATAAACACCATACCCGTTGGGTTATGTTTAACCTTAAAATACCCCTCAGAAATACTGACTCGAAATGGCATCACATCACATCAATTCGTCGACCGACAACTTAATGACCGGTAAATTGACGACTGACCAACAACTTACAAGCCTAAATCTGGTCGACCTAGCAAATCTTCGACCATCTTTAGGCTTTAAGTTTTGAGCTTAGTCTTACACAGCTGTCTGCTGACAAACTGTCCTCCAGGAGACGAATTGACGCAGATACGACTCGAAATATTAGCAAGACTACCATTTTGGTGAAAAAATTCACGCAATCGCTGTTAATTTACCAAAAAAAGCACGTGAACTTACCATTATTAATAACAGCGGCACCAAACTGACCGTGAGACCCGTTTTGATCATTGCTGGCACCATCGATACCCTTTACTGGATCGACTCCTTGAGTGCCATTTGCGTACAAAAAGTGATTTCCAGCAATGGGATGACCCGTAATATTTTGAGGTTCAAAATTGGGAGCCAAAACCAAAGGGTTATGGTGATGTACTTGAGCAACAGTTATGTGATTGTTCGTTGAACGTCTTGATCTTCGCAACGGTCGCTCGCAATCGGACTCGGAGCTGGAGCTGTCGTTGCGACAAATGCGATTCGTTGCGACACCGCGTTGAGGTAAGTTGCATCGTTTTGTCGCTGGTGCAACTTGTGTTGCCGCTGGACTTGATTGAGCGGACTGTGTGTCTGATGCTGAAATTGGAACGTCGTAGAGAAAGTTTTCGTTGGCGACGAATTATAGAATGCGGGTTAATTAAGCATTATGGCTATGTATTCGAGAGACGTATGAGGAACACAGTTCGGAAGTTCATTCTCAAAACAGTTTATAAACAATGCGGTTTGAATATTTAAAAATAATCTGAGTAAGAAAAGTGGAATCTACGCCAATTCGTCGCTCGATAACTTGTCGCCCAATAGTGCCGTATATCTATGAATACATCTAAGTATAATCTTAAGTGTAATTCTAAACCTACACATCACATCACATTTACAGCATTTTGTTATGTAACATTCAAGGAGAACTGCTTATGCAAGTTTTTAGATAAAGCCCTATTCACACGTGCAAATTTTCGCTACGAGAACTTGCAGCGGCAAACTGTACGCAGAACTTGCATTTTTTCATCAGCCAATGAGAAAGCGGCTGCAATAAATTCAGTGAACTTACATGGTTGTTCACACAATTGAACTAAAAATACTTAGCTATGATTTTTAATGAATTATTTGAAGCTGCAAATTTTTCGAACGGACTTTGGACAAAACTTGCAAGTGCAAGTTGCAGCTGCAAATTCTCGCAGCTAAAACTTGCACGTGCGAATACGGTTTAAAACTTACGGCAAGTTTCAATAATCATTTCATAATTATCGTCATTGTGTAATGAAAAATATAATTAAATTTTAAATATACTATAAGTGATGGAAATATCGTGTCAAGTTTCCTGTAGCAAAATATCAGGCCTTATCTTGACCTAAACACAATACTTAGTGTTATCAAGAGTCGATGATCACTCTTAAACAAAAGTGTGCGGCAACTACTTTGATTCTGCATGGTACCAAATGTACCAACGTGCGTTCTATTTTTGCCGACCCCCACCCTGATTAGGGGGGTAGTAACCACTTGAACCGCATAGTAAACATAAGCTTCCAGAATACATTCAGAGTAACTTGCGCTTAAATGGCCAATACTAGCACAATGTGTACCCCCCAAAAAATAAGGGGGGTAGGCCAAAAACACAACGTGCGCTGTTTACATCGTTTTGTACACAGAATGTACCCAGTTGCACACTCTTGTAAAAACAGTCACAATCGACTCTTGATAGATGTACAATTAAGCCATGATAAAAAACGTTTGTCGAGCTGAAATTCGTTAAAAAAACTGCAACAAAATCAATTATTTACTAATTAGCATTTAACAATCTTTTAAGTTTGAACTATTTCACCGTTTAGCTGTAAACTAAACTTACACCAAAATTTGAAAATTTCAAAAACTGTAGAAGAAACAGTCTACAAAATCCGCCAGTCCTTCGCTAGCCACCATGAGAGTAATAATGTCCTTGAGTGCTACACATGTTGGTAATTGCTATTCATTCACAGCTATCGGGACAACTATCGAACAATGATGCACAGAATTCATTTATTCAACGTTAAAATTGAAACGCAACACTGTTACAGAGTAAAGATTTCACTGAGTACAGACAACGTTGTGGTTGAAAATTAGAGTTGAACTTCAATCTTTGTATTGAAGAAAAGAACATTAAAATACTGTGAACGTGTGAGAAATTGACCACTTAATTGTATTACTGTCATTGTTTGCGTTCTTTACCGAGCAAGTTCAAATCCAAAGGGGGTGGGATCTATGGTATTATAACTTCGACTGTGTTAGATTCGGAAAGGTTGGATCAGTTGTTAATACGCTCACACATACCCCTGGCAAATGTATTAGGGTTTCAATAGGAACTACATTTTGCCGGAATCGGAATTGAATTTTTACGCAAGAACCGGAATTTGAAATATTTTTATCACGGAAATACTATTGAACTTTTCGAAAAATTTACTAAAAAATTGTGTAAGCGATTTTTGAACTACCGTACGGTTTTTGGAAATCACATCAGATTTTTAGCCTAACAGTTTATTAAAAAATAAACTAATTACAAGCACACTCATTTAGAAATAAAATTTTTTAAAGACAATGTTTCAAATATTTAAATGATTATGAATAATTTGACACAAAAATGTAAAAATTCCGCTTACAGGAATCAGAGATGTATTTTTGCAGGAATTGCGGTCGGAACAGGAATTCCGTTTGAACCCTGATGTATATCACAAAAACAATCATTTCAAGCAAATTAAAGTTGGACTTGAAATAATATGTACAATATTTTGAATTTCCCACAGCGCAATGTAAATCTTGCATTTGAATTCCATTTCTAAATAACTTAAGCGAACGGTTCAACCGTTAGGTTTCAGTCTTAACGTTAATACTCCAGAAACTACACTGCAAAAAATTTCACTTCTCATATCGTTAGAATGTTTGCTAAATTAAATAGCTTTCCGTTATTGGTTCACCTGTTGCGGCCGTATTTTCCACGCTTAGGAAAAAATCGTTCCCACATCCCTGCTTACTTATCTCTTCCCTCATCGAGCAATACAGCGTCCCAAGCAAATTGCCAAAGATTATTCTGTGACAATAACACTGGAGCTTAGCGACGCTACTACGAGACATAACGGTGTCAGTGTGATATAAACGAAAACATTACTATTGCGTTACACTTCTTAAAGTGTCAAATGTTATTGTTATTGCATTTACTGCACTGAATGCAACAATATATCGATAAATATAACTCAATTGTATGCACGAACAAACGCGCATCAACATGAGCCAGGCAGTAGCCACCCCAGCGACGAAATTAGTTTTTATGAAAAGCCAAAAACCGTAATTTACAAATGTTACTTCTATGATACTCAATTAATACGTTTGAATTGTCGGTCGCTTTGCTCAACAGTGTTTTTCGCTGAATAAATGCACTTGTTACAAATATCTTGCATTTACCACTGTGCGGGAATTGAAAATTCGCTGTGGTACAGGGGTCTATCAATAGGCAACTCCATCTGTAGTGCCGTTATTGTTGACAATTAAGAAGAAACTATACCAGCCCATTTAAGAGTTTTGGTAGGTTTTGGCGTTCATCAACAGTAGCGGATCCAGAACTATTTCAAGCAGAGAGCGGATATAGGCTTGTATTTCAATCTTATGGCTCTTGTACACTTTCCCTCGCAATTAAGATTAACGCTTATGCTTAGGCATCGGCCAAATGGGCTCATTTAAATATCAAGGGTTGAACGTTTTTCTGCAGGACTGCAAAGGAATGAGCTTAAAGCTTCGGTCTAATTTTTTCTCCGGCTCAGATATAAATCTCATTCTGACGCTTAGGCTTAAGAATATGCTTAAACTACTGTAACGACCCTGTTCTATCTCAACCCTGAGTAATTTTTGGAGGAAGATTATACAAGCAAACGTGAACTCCTTCTCAGATTTGCTAACGTCGAAGTTTTGAACTTTCACTTTCAAGTACGTCTGATCGGGCTTAGGCGTGGGTTCAGGCTTAAACAATCAATATTCATGAAATGGTGGGTTTATCGCCGAATTGCTGGAGTTGGGCTTGAGCATCAATCAATACCAGCGATAACTTTGTAAAATCGAAAGGAGCGCATACCCGGCACATCCGGTTACAATGGAATACGCAAAAGCGGCGGATCAACATTTAAGACGGGTTGCAAACGCGAGTTTTTGCAATGGTATTTACAGGAGTTCGTTTGGTGCGTTAATTTTAATGACTTGGCTTTCAACAGTATGTGCGAACAAATAGCGAAATTTTACCCATTTGAATGGATAAAAATCGTAACTTATCCCATCAGTCTTTTCTTAGGCTACTCAGGACATGTAGAAAGTCCGATACTCCATGAGAAGCATTTTGGGTCGAAATTGTCGTCCATGGCAGGAATTTTGGGGCTCATAATGTCGATGAGAGACATTATACCGAAAAATTGTCAGTGAGAAATTTTTTTCCAGTAGACAATATCCGTGAGATCTTTAAATGTTTCATGTAAAGCATTATCGGCGGTTATCACTGAAAAAAATATTTTCGCCCAAAAAATTCTAAGTTTAACTGGCTAGCAATTCAACCAAAACTTTCATTCAAATGATTTACGACGTTGAATGAAAAGATGGTATGAAACTTTGAACTCATTTCACTATAATTCGATATCAACAATTTTATCCCATTTATATATGCCGTCAGTCGAGTTTTACTCGTTATTAAAATGTTAACCCTATTTTCGTAATTTTTTATGATTTTGAATTCAAACGTGTACGCTGTATACAATTATTCCAGCAGTCGTAAATATTTTAAATTAGATATATCAAGAGTACATAATCGCTATTGAACAAGAGTGTGCAACTGGGCATATTCTGTGTAGAAAAGAATGTACCCGGTATGTGTTGGGTTATTGGCCAACTCACACCCCGTTTATTTCGAGAAAGTTACCATGCGCTACCGCAAGAGTTGCACATTCTTGTCATTATCCACTCTTGGGTATATCAAGAGGTGCATATTACAAAAGTCTGTAACTGTTAGGGTTCCGTATGGTACAAAATGTATCATCAGCATTGCGTTTTTCGCCGACCCCCTTATTTAGAAGTCGGGTCGCTGTCACTAAGAAATAACCCTAAATTAAACTATAAATGGAACATTTCCATGCCGGATACATAAAGTGCCATGATTCGCACAGGTTGTTCCCCCTCTAAACAAGGTGGGTGTAGGCTAAAAACACAACGTGCGCTGGGTACTTCGTTTTGTACACAGAATGTACCCAGTTGCATACTCTAGTTGAAGTGTGCATCATCCACATTAGATTATATCAACAGTGCTCGATTACTCTTTAAAAGAATACGCAACTGGGTACATTTGTGCACAAAAAATGTACCCAGCGCACGTTGTGTTTTTGACCTACCTTCCTCGCCATTTACGAGAGGTAAATATTGCACGTTGTTGAAGGTAAGTCTGTTAACTAAATTCAAACGGATTAGTATATACCTTCTCTTATAATCTTATTTTCAATGGTGCAAGTATCAGCTATCCCCTAAATTGAGGGCTGTCGGTCAAAAATCAGGACAGGAGCAACCATCACCCACCTCTATTTTGCGGTAGGCCCCATCCCTAAAGGGACCCCCACACTAACCAATTGGAACAAAAACTGCCGAAGTTTTATAATGCGACTGGCTTTTCGCTCGCGAGTTTAGGGGGACTCCACCCTGAAATTTGGGTAGAGCCCCCATTCCTGTCTGCTCCGGCACTGTCAAAAATGCAACGCGTTTGTGTACCACGCGATAGCGTAGAAGTTGCTTACTCTTGTCCATATTGTAGTCATGGCCCATTGGTATATTGAACGTCCATGATTACCAAATACGAATACGTAACTTACTGAATTTCGTAACCCACGAAATATACCGGTATATCCGCTGGAGAACCAAGACGTCTCAGCCTGGTATAGATCCTTGCCTACAGCGGTCAAAACAAACCGATTAATATAGCGCCCCCAAAAGGCAGTGATCTAAACCAAAATTTTGTGTTGAAATTTAGCATTTTGAGTAGACAGATCCAAATGGAGTGGAAAATAGATTGGTCCACGAGCCCAGCTGTGCTAACAAATTTTGCAATGCAAATATATTGTTCATGTCAGGCGCAAACTGTGCTTTGTAGTCAAAATATTAACAAAATATGCCGAGATTACAACACTCATTTGAAAAAATGTCAACCTTTGCCACAATTGGGCAGCCTTAAGTAAAGAAAGATAAAATCCCTAAAAATGCGCTTTATCTTCCTACCGGAAAATCCAGGAGCCGTCACAGCTACTGCCCCAAATTCTATCAGCTTAAAAAACCAAAAACCGGCAGATAACAACAATGGTAACAAATAGTTTTGCATCTTTCAAAACATTTTTTCTTCAAATGTTTTGACTTCGTTGCAAAAAAACAAATGTTCAATAAACACAGTATGATGATGTTACAGACACATTTTGCTTACTACCACTGGCCAATTTAGAAGGAAAATCAAGCCTTAGCCGTAACCGTAATCGGATACCCCGAGGGGTTTGAATCGGAATTCTGAAAGCCTAAGACAAACTTACGCTAAACCCAAGCACAAAATATTCTTAACATTTAAGCCTTTTCTACTGCTGTCGTGAGAGAAGCCGGCCGACGGGCCACGGGGCGTCACTAAAAGTAACATAGGCTGACGTTTGTACAATTAAGTTTAAGTATATTTGATTGTGGTTTTTCTTGGAATGTAAAACGTATCATGTATATATAGTTCGAGAAAAAGGTGATATTCGATAGAATCTCAATTCCAGCGGTTTAAATCGGACCGAGGCAAACCAAATACAATCAATTTCAGGTTGCCAACGCAAGTATTTATTAGTCAGTAGCAATCTTCCAACCAAAAGTTTCGCTTATCGGTAAGATAAATTTAATTACGGATATCCGGATAAATATTCGTTAAAAAATTGTCGGATATCGAAATATGAAAAATGTCCGATGCCCATCTCTACTAACAGGGTAGTTTAAAGATGTTATTTAATGCGTTTTTATATGGAAAACACCCTTAATATCCAGGATAATGCGACAATTTCCGTTCTTCGTAAACAGCGATAGTCAATAAAACTCACAATACTGCATGTGTCGGTTATACAACAGTTTTGATCAAAATACACGGTACAAAAACAGTCCCTACACACATCAACGCGTGAGAACATAAATTTTGGTACATATATCACAAAAGCAATGTGGGTTCAGCTTATAGCAAATCATCAACAACTAGTGTGTGGGAGTGAAACGCACAGGGCATCCTAGTTTCAATTTACTCAAAAATGAAATTTTTCCAAAACTATTGGCGGGGGGACCATGGCACATTTGGTCCCCTACCTGGCTACGCTCTTGAGAACAACAACCAACAGCATATCCAGGCCAACCAAAAACTGCTAAAATGTTTTAAGTAGAATTTTTACAAAACAAAATATCATTTGAGTTTGTTTTAATTCGCTCATTAACCAAAAAAAACATAACTACAACAATTTTGCAATTTTTAAGATTTTTTCTGCAAGTAAAAATGCAACAAAAACCCATTAATGTAAAAAAATAATTGCCACAGCTTTGTAAATATTTTTGTTTCAATCTGCAATTTAATTCCTGTCGAGTTTGGAACAAGGACAGATGCTTAAAATATCTGAGGAATGCAGTCCAAAGTTTAAAAAATCTTCAGATGTAAACTAGCAAGAGTAGCTACGATTTTCTCCACTGCTATTGTCTCATTTCACGTGGTACAAAATGTACGAGCACTCGTTGCGATTTTGCACCGCCCACCTTGTTTAAAGCGGGGGTCGATAGAGTTGCACGCTACCCGCGGGTACCCGCTGGTTTACACGGATACGGGTACGGAAATTTTGACGTGGGTATACCCACGGGTAAATAATTTCAAAGCGCTGGTAAAAATTTGTGATTCTTTACTAGCCTAAAATTTTTATGAAAAACGGCAAACAGCGGTTTAAAGTACATAGCTAGTATCCGTCACAAATAAAGCAAGCTGCTAAGATTATCGTTCAGGCTGAATTATGCCCATGCACGCGGGAATACTTTTCTCATACATTTCAACAGAAATTTTTGGAGTACAGCATATCATATAGCATTTGGAGACATTCTTTGCTGTTCCTGTAGAGCTTATATTTTTTTTTGGCTTGGAACAATATGTTCACAAGTTTTCTGAACGAAATCTTATTAAGCTAAATTGCAAACGAAAGCACAAAGAAATGCGTGATTATACGATCAAAAGCACAATGATTTGGTGCAAAAAAACGTTCTGATTTACTGATCATGATCAGCCATCGGCAAACAACCTAGTTTTACCGGTGATAGATGTAATGTGTAATATTTTGCAGTGTTACATTTTTTTACTGAATGGTTTGTTTCCATAGATACTACTAAAGAGTGGTTGTACCGTAAATCAAGTATCTACCTAACATCTATACACTGTAAAATTACACAGTTGTATTTTAGACAGAAGAAACAGTAAGGACGAGTAAAGGCGGGCAATGGGTAAATGAATCTTGTGAGCTGGTACAAAATAAAATTTCCGCGGGTAAAGCGCAGCGCGGGTAAAAAAATCTTTACCCACTTTACACCTCTGTCGATAACACCCCAGTCTTGGTTAAGCAGTGACGATTTTGGTTCTATTTTAGAACACCTTTGCGAACTCCTTGGTGTGAGCTGGAATCCGGGTCACTTAAAGCTTTTCCCCTTAAAGGTACCAGTTTGATGCAACCTGGACAACGGCCGTGCGAAAACTATAACCCAAAGCGTAAGTATTAGCTTGCAAACCGTTTACTGCAATTCTATAAGCACCTATCACTCAAATACTCTCCATACCAACAACATTTATCATACAATAGAAATAATTGAAGCGTTTGAAATTCAAAGTTGACAAAATGTAACAAATTTTCAGTTGTCAAACACAGTCTGTGTACACCGTTTGATCGGGGCATACGTTGAAAAATTTACTGCAGTGTCGTGCCGCAATAATTTAGATTTGGGGGGGTGGAGCCTAAAAAAGCGACTAAAATATTAGCCCTTAAGACAAAATCGGCAAATCGTTTACGATGGTTCGCCGAGGTTGGGTCGTCGCTGTATAGATACGAGTTCAAATTGAGATGAGCAGCCCCTCCAGCCACTTTCTGAGTGCAAGTCTAGTCAACATTTCAACGGGAGGACATTTCAACGGGAGGACATTGAAAACTTGATTGAAATAATAAAATTTCAATCGATAAGTTCAGGGTCAAGTATGTACATATTTACATATTGCTACTGCATTCGTATTTGCATAGTGATATTTTGCATATCATCAAAACGTAAATTCGTTTCAACCCATGTGCCGTACAATATAGGCGAAGTTGAAATACATTCAATGCAACGTGCCAACGAAATACCGAACCAAGTGGTCAACAAATTTTGCTGGAGCCAGAGGTAAGACGAAACGGCCCATGTATAGAACAGGACCGGAACAGTAGTATTAGCATATTCCTAAGCGTAAGCCTAAGCTTAAGGATGAGATCATTGCTAAGCCTAAGCCTAAGCAAAAAAGTTCGTGTAAAGCTTAAACTGACTCTATTACAGCCCTGCCGGAAAAGGATCCGACCCTGTTGTATACATGAGCCGGCGAAACAATAGATAGTTGAAATGAAATTTAGTTTGCCAATTTTAGCAAATATTTCTAAAATGTTGAATCTTTTGAGTTTATGCTTATTTTTTACAAAACCTTGGCTATTTTTCCATCAAAATTGTATCAAAACTTAAAACGAAACGCACCAAACAAACTATAAAATATGCAAAATTTCTCTACCGAAATGCCCGTAACCTCCAGCATAAGTTCTGTTGCTGCTGGATGCAAACCTCTGGTTGTACCCTGGATACCCTG